>SSNS01000408.1:493123-526476 GCA_006937985.1 Aphyosemion australe | reverse complement strand
GGTCATTTAGCTTCTGCTGTCAAGTCAAACATGAGAAATTTGGGTGTTGTCTTTGACCAATCAATGTCTCTTGAAGGCCACTCAAAAACGCTGGTCAGAAACTGTTTTTATCATTTGAGAAATATCTCCAAACTGCGAGGGTTGGTGTCAATGGTTCTCCATGCCTTTATCTCCTCCCGTCTAGATTACTGTAACACACTTTTCACATGTTTTAACAAAAAAGCCCTTGACCGCCTTCAGTTGGTCCAGAATTCTGCAGCGAGGCTCCTAACTGGAGCAAACAGAAGAGCTCACATTACTCCTATTCTGATGTCTCTGCACTGGTTACCCATTAACTTTAGAATTCAATTTAGGATCCTTACTATAACATACAGGGCTCTACATGGCCAAGCTCCTCCTTATGTTACTGAACTGTTAAAGCCTTATGCTCCAACCCGAGCCCTCAGGTCCACAAACCAGAACCTCCTAGAAGTTCCAAAGACCAGATATAAAAGTCGAGGTGATCGCTCTTTCCAGGCTGTTGCACCCCGACTTTGGAATGAACTTCCTTTATCCCTACGTGTTACTGACAGTCTGGTCACCTTTAGAAAGCAGCTGAAGACCCTTTTGTTTAAAACTGCTTTTACTTAAATCTTTTATGTTTTATTCATTTTTTCTTACTTGTATTTATAATAATCTTTCATTTGTTTTATCATTTTTATAATTTTATGACTTTCTGTTTTCTGATTTTTAATGATTTTATGACATTCTGTTGTTTTGTTTTAAGATCATTTTATGATGACTATCTTTTGTTTTGTTGATCTTTGTGAAGCACTTTGTGATTCTTTGTCTGTGATAAGTGCTATACAAATAAAATTTACTTACTTACTTACTTACTTACAAGCATGAAGGAGTTCTGCTGCATGGTGGAGTTGCTAATGCTAATGGTTAGCTTCTACTAGCTGATATGTTGTCTGCTGTTTCCTGGATGGTAAACCAAAAACAGCCTTCCCCGTCACGAGTCAAGATGGGTGAGTCCATGCACGTTAAGTGACAGTCTGACGTAGATCTGTCAGGCTTTTCAAATCCTAGAGTTTCACCGTTTATTTTCTATCAGAAGGTAATGCAGTAGATAGGTGTAGGAGACTATTTTCATGTTCAGCCTGCATGTTAAACTCAGAGTGAGTGATCATTTTCAAACACAATAAGTAAAAAATGGTTTCTCAGTGAAGTTCCTCTTTAAAAAGGTAACCACAATTTTCTTCAGATTAAAAGTTGCTTACCTTGATCGAAACCTTGTTGTCTGTAATGAGCTAAGCAAAGCTCCTCCACAGAGCAGATGACTGTGGATCCACAGTCGTCTCCCTCATTATTCGTTGGTAAAAGGAATCTCGATTTCCCCATGCCGCCCTCATGAGGAAACAACTGTCCTCGAATGGTCACCTGTAGGCAAACTTGCATACNTATGGAGCTAGGATTGGGACTTTAATACATGTAACCTGTACCAAGTTTTGTAACTTAAAACATGTTTCATGACACGTAACTCTGGATTTGTAACTTGTAACTTTAGTTTTGTAACGTGTAATTCTCAATTTGTACATGTATTTCTCGTTTTGTAACATCAAACTTTCGTGTTGTACATGAAACTTTTGTTGTGCAACTTAAATCTAACTTTAGTTTCCTAACGTGTAATTCTCAATTTGTACATGTATTTCTCGTTTTGTAACATCAAACTTTCATTTTGTACTTGAAACTTTTGTTTTGTAACTTACATCTAACTTTAGTTTTGTAACATGTAATTCTCTCAATTTGTACATGTATTTCTCATTTTGTAACATCAAACTTTCATTTTGTACATGTATTTCTCATTTTGTAACATCAAACTTTCATTCTGAACCATTAAACTCTCGTTTTGTTACTTGCAGACTTCAAAAATAAAAAATCATTGTACATGTTTGAAATCAAAACGCTCAAAACACACATCTCATTCTACAGTTACAAACCTAAAGTCTACAGTGTTACAAATCATTTTGTCCCAATTCTAGCTTGGGTGGGAGGAACTTGGGAGGAACCAATGAGAGCACGAGTCTTAGCTACCAATCATGTCTCTCAAATTCCTGTCCAATCATTGGAAGAGGAGGGCAGGGATCTGTAAACCTCACAACCAAACTTGCTTACGTTTGCAGTTCGCACTCTTTGCCTGTAGGTGGCGATAATTATTGTCTAGCCTTCTCAACGGCAGCCTGTAGGTCCTGTTAGCAACCGAGACTGCAGCTAACGGGCAGAAGAAAAGAGCTAAAGCTAGCGAAAATCAAGCAGGGATGTTTAAGGAGCTACATCAGCTTCACCTCCATCACCAGCGTTTGTTCTTTAGGCTGAGACGTAACCATTTCCAGGTAAAGTCATTTAGTTTAGTCTACAAGCTTTCAGGACTTATATTTTGATATGCTTTTAGCAACAGAAAGGTCGGTGGTTAAATGTACACATTACTATAGAGTATTAACATGTAAATAATTAATATTAACAAAATACATTTTAAATGTTGACTACAGTAGGACATTTTCTAATGGTAATTGGATCTTAGAACTTCTTAATGAGCATTAAGTGGGTGTAAAAGTATCAACAACGAACTAAGTTAATTGAAATGTTTTCAATGTGCATTTGTTTATTTAATTTAAGGCTAATAATGCTTAGATCTCTCTAAAAATGTAAATTTGTAGATTTTTTAANCATATTTCTGAATATGGCTTAGAGATGCGACAGCTGTCAACTGAGCCAGCCCAGCAATCCCTGTAGATGGACGATGGAGTGGACAGTGAGAGGAAGCATCCCAAAGCACTCGCTGCAGACCGTCCTGTATGATGTTCCACCCTTGGACCAGAAAGGTTCAGTCACAGGTCTCTGCTCCATCATTCCATCCATGTCTGGGATCCTTCTGCAGCAGATCCAGCTACACAGACTTCCTGCTCAGTTTAAATAAATGATCCAGGAAAATAGTCCATCAGCTTAATCCTGCTTGAACTGTACATAACTGTTCCATATTTGTTTCGATCTTTAAATAATTGTCATGTATTATAAATAGTCCTGTCCCCTTACCATTTTTTCATTTTCTGTTCATGTAATATGTTCAAAAACATGTAAATAATAAAATGAATGATCAAATGAGTTATCAATTAGTATTTGCTTTAATAAATGTAAATACCAAACAACATTAACATGATGATAGTGGAAGGCCTCTCTCCCAGGAGGACAACCAGGCTAAATTAGCAGCAGTGAGCCTCTCCTGACCCTGGACACTTGCAGTCCTAAACAGAGAAAATCGGAGATCACTGCTGACAAAAAGGCAACAAACACATTTTTACATTTATCTACATGAGAAGATAAAATTATATTCAGAATCAGAATAGACTTTACTGTCGTTGTACAGGGTACAGCAAAATTGGAGTGCCACTCCATTTGGTGCAGGATAAATGTAAAATCAACACAATCAATCAAACCAATTTCAATCAAATAAATGTAAAATCAACAGCAATATATTGAAAATGAAAGTAAACGGCCATAAGTTTTGTTTTTGTAAACAGAACCAGCTGAGATGATAAACTGGAGCGATGCGGAGCCCCAGGAGCTTCTCTCCGTTAGATCTGCAGCTCAAATCATCTGACAGCTCACAGGGACTGTGGAGGACACCTGTAGCTGACTGGGGGAAAAAAACTTAAGGAGCACGGCTTCAATCGCAATAAAAAGCAAGTTATGTCCAAAATACACGGAAGTCTGCGACAGCGTAGAGACCGCCCCCATACCTCCTTTTTGCCGCCATCGCGTAATCTTTAATAAAACTGACATGATTGCGCAACATTACCGCCACAGTCTGAGCTCTTATAAACGACCTTAGGCTCCCAGATGCCGCCTCGACGTTGCGGCAAATTGGCGGCATTGTTTTATAAAAGAGGCTAGTTTCTCATAAACAACGAAGATGGCGCCTGAAGCAGAGCTCGCTGCAGCTCTTTCCTCTGTTCTAAATGACTTGGGCATGTCTTTAAAACCACAACAGGAATCAGCGCTAAAAGCCTTTCTTCTAAAGAAAGATGTTTGCGCGGTGCTACCCACAGACATATATACATAGACGTCTCGTGGACTGGTGCTGCCGTAGTGGCTGGCCGCCATCTTAGATGGGTCTCCATTCGCCCTCAGTGCATTCATTTCTACTGAGGAAGGTGCTTATCCAGCTAAAACACATTTTATCGTGGTGTCACCTTTACTTGCGCTAATGGAGCAATAAGTAAAAAAAAGCTGGGGTTAACTGCAGTGCAGCTCGGCGTGAACAGTGAGAGGGAGATTGTTAGCAGCGTTACTTTGACGCCATCTGTGACTACAGCAAAAAAACTACAGTGTCGCACAATAAGTTGTCATTTCCGCCTTTTTTCGGATTGGTTATTTTTGAGCTGGCTAGTCCCGCCCCTCATGGTGCTCGCTGCCTCTGAGTTTCCAGACTCTTCCTCTGTGTTGAATAGACAGAGGAGAGTCTGGCAGGCCAGGCTATTCACACACATCCTTTTGACACCACTAGAGTATGGCTCACTTTCTTATAGTAGTGTGTGTGTGTGTGTGTGTGTGTGTGTGTGTGTGTGTAGGCCCATTATGATATGATCCTCACATCATCAGGCTGAGGTTAGTCTCTGGGAGGTCACAGACAGGCTCTCTTCAGCTCTTCTGGATGTAGTTCTGCACTTTTCTGGTTAAAACAAACAAGCATAATATTTGAAAATAATATACTGTTTATAGTACACACCTGTGGTTCTCAGTTTACATCAGGGGGCCTCTGGTGCTGTGAAAACTCTGGGGCACCTAGATATGATTCTGTTTATTAAAATATTTTTTTATGAGAAATAACATCAAGCCAAGGTATGTGGGGATAAGTATTACAATCTGCCTTGTGATTGATAAAAGGATATGTACATTTAAGAATGCTGATGGCCTTATGATACACTTACTGTTTGAAGGAGAACCAGGAAGCTGAAGATGAAATAAACTCCATCTCTGAGTCTCAGTCTGACACAGCCCAGTTCCAATCATAATAAATCAGCTGCAGGAAGATTTTCTTCTTAAACACACCTCACACTTCTTCCTCCCTTTTTTGTGGGAAACCTTCTAAACAAAAATGTGAGATTTGCAGATTAGAGTCTACACAACATTTTACAAAGGAGGTCAATGCTATTTTCTTAATTCCTCGTGTTATTTCAACTCTTATGTTTACTTCTTCCTTAAGATTTCTTATAACCTTTCTTTAACCTAAAAATCGCGTTTCTATTGATAATGAACTAAAGCTCATCAAAGAAAGAGTTCTGAATTGCAGTCCACNAGTTCTAGTTAACGTTGCTCTCGGATAGCTGGTGGTTATTTACATGAACAGCACAGATGACCAATAGGGGCGGGGTCATTAATCCAAGACTGCTGTCTCACGGCCAGAGGTCAGAGGCCAAGGGCTCGGTCCAGATTTGGACCATCCCAGGGGTCTTTGTGTGCACCAGGGTCCAGCTAAAGGGAGGTGGTGGCCAGGGTCTTCCCAGAGCCGGTCTGGCCCAGGACTGAGCACAATGGCTATGCATAATTAAGCAAGCCTCTGGATGGGAAACGGTGGTGGGAGGGACATCTGGTTACTGACCTCTAACCCTGAGAGCCTGTTCTCAAACAATACTGCAGGAACACTGGAGGAGGCTGCTGGTGAGGCAAGAGAGGTCAGCTCATATTGATCAGGACAGAGGGTGGAAATGCAAATGCAGCAACTGCCCACTGAATCAAATTAGGTGATGCAAAAAAGATCCATGTGAGTGAGAACCCATCGGTCACTCAGATCTAATTGGTAGACATTTAATCAGATAGTCAAATACATCCATGTACGTCTTCCCTTTACCCTCTCATTACTCACCAAGTCCCCCAATAGTGTGGGTGAAGGTTTGAGCCTGGAGCACGATGTTAGGCTGCTCCGGTTGGCCTTCCTCATGGTAACACAATCGGAAACCCCGAACAACCACAGAGTCTGGGGAGGTCTGCCAGTGGGCCACAATGGAGGTGCAGTTAAGAGGCTCAAGTTGGAGAATGGGGGCTGAAGGCACTGAGGAAGAGAAGGATGAAGCAGCAAGCATGGTGTCAATACAAACTCAGTGGTAGAGTAGTAAAACAGCTCAGAGAATTACTAAAACTAAGCCACCGATAATACAAGACAGTGACTGAGAGAAATTATAAGTGAATGATCGAATGAAGAATTTCAGATGTGAAAAATATACAGTTTAATTTGCAGCTTGGTTTGTAAAAACAGCTACCAATAAAACTTTCTTCTCAAATCTTTTCTGTCATTGATCTCAACAACTATAAATGTAAACATATTAAGAACAGTATCTATCATTTCCTCCAGACAAAATTTAGCTATGGCGGTCAGAAACCTCCCCCCCAACACAGCAGGTCATTAAAATAGGCAATTCTTTCCCCCCACATAGAAGCCTGAGGCCCTCTCTTTATGACCCGTGACTGAGGCCGCTCTAACATCACTGACAGCGAGGGGCAAAGGTTTCTGGGTAACCATCACAAAGACTGTGGGACAATGCTATAAGAGCAAACTCTAGTCATATGCCAAATACAGCGCATGGACTCTGGGAAACGTCTTGGCACTACAAGAGCAGCAATGCAGAAATATGGTAAAACCATGGTTACCTAATGTTTTTATCTAAGTCGATCCAACACACATAAATATTTCCCAGTTTCTTATTTTAAGAATTCTCAACATTTTGCATCAAACCCTGTCATGTTTACCTTTGTTGCTGGAGATCTTGGTTGTACGGTGTGAACTCCAGGCTGAAGGCTCACACCAACCCACACGTGTAGATGCAGCCATGCGAAGCAGGTAGATGGTGTCAGGCTGCAGGCCAGCTAAGAGATACTCAGTGCTGTTGTGTGGCAGCTCCACGTTTGTGAGTGTGTCATCTGCAGCTGTGCGATAGGAAAGTCTGTAGGCCAAAACTTGCCCACGGCTAATCTTAGCTGGCAGCGGCTGCCAGCTCACCTGGATGTCCGTCGAACTGTGGCTGGTCAGAGTTAACTCTGGAGTACGCAGTGGTACTGCAGAAAAGTATGGGAGACAGTTATTTACAACACATGGTTACTTACAAGTATTGTAGCTTAAAGTTTAAATAATTTATCACTAAATAATCTGAAAGCATCAATGCTTTGTGCTTACCATCCTCCAGAGTATGCTGACTGACTTGGTCTGACATCCGACTGGCTCCCATCGGCATATAAGCCACGATGTAAAAGCTGTAGTTTCGGGCCGGCTCCAGGTCATCGACGATATAACTGGTTGTGTCGTTACCGATAACAACCTGGTATTCTTCATTGTTTAAACCTGACAAACAAACAATAATCATCTGGTGGTTAAGCATACATAATAAGAATGCCCATTATTATAAAATAATAACAGTTTCTGAGCGTAATGTTTATTTACACACATGCAACACAAGGAACTAACTCCTAACTGCTTTATGACCCACTGAAACAACTCATTACACATGTTAGATGCTCTGCTTTACAGAGTTTCCTAACAATAAGTTTAGAGGTTTAAGTGAAATATCTCTTCACTCTGTTGGTTTGCGAGACTTTGTAACATATTTAAGTAGCCTGTCCCTTTAAGAGCGAGCAGACGGAGCTGGGGAGTGGACAATGGGCCGGCCGAGCCTGTTGTTATTTAAGTGAAGTTGCCATTCTGAGTCACCCTTGACCTCGGCTCTATGCAGCAACAACAGATGGCCTCCCACCAAGAAAAGCTGATCACATCGTGGTGTAGCTTTCCGAGGTTTACAGCGACCGTGCATCTTTTCATACTGCCGTTCCTCAAAGTTTAGGACTGACTGTCATCTATGGGATGCCAAGTGTAAATAGCTGGTGCAAAATATTTTGCAGACATTTTTTTGATGTTTAGCTCATTTTTCCTACATTTAGCAACTTTCACCACATTAAAAATTATGTTTAAATGTCACATAATTTCATCTAATCTAAATGTTAAATATAAAGTTAAATGTTACATCTAAATCGAATGTTAAATCTAAATGTTAAATCTAAATCTAAATGTTAAATGTATATCTAAATGTTAAATCTAAACCTAAATGTTAAATCTGTGAGCTAAATCTTTCAGTTATTTGCAAATTAGCCATGTGTGGGCACACCCACAACAAAGGTTGGCCAATTGCACTCACTTTCACTCCACTTTCTTTGGAGCTGGACACTGGCTGTGCTGCACTACATTGAGCATCTTAGCAACGGTAATAGCACATTTCTATATCAGTTATAATACATTTATAGAGTAAACTACTTTTGATCGTATTGTCAATTCTTTCTCTGTTAGGATCTGGTAATAGGTTGTAATGACCAGTGAAAACTGAAGATAGGACAGACATGGCTGCCAGCTCACTCCAGGCAGGAGAAATTGAACATGTCATCATGGCAGGTGTCCGAGCGGCTCTTCAGAGCGTGCTTCATCATGCATCACGCCTAGCAGTTCCTGGTGGTTTTCCACTCAGTTAGCCTATATACCTGGAATAAAGTTGCTATAAACCAAGCTAAGCTAACTAGCTAACAACTGTGTTGCAGAAGCCTGCTTCAAAAAAATAATTGCACCACTTTCTTGCAAACCTCAGCTGGCTTCAGGGAGCCTTTGGTCATTCATAAGTGGCCAGCCTGTGCTGGTAATGTGGTGCAATCATTTGTTGTTAGCACATAGTTGTTAGCTAGTTAGCATGTTCAATTTCTTCTGCCTGGAGCGAGCCAGCAGCCATGTCTGCCTCTCTTCACGTTTGATTGGTCATTACAGCCTATTACCAGATACTAGCAGTGAAAAAATTGACAACACGATCATTGTATTATAACTGATATAGAAATGTGCTCTTACAGTTGCTAAGATGCCCAATGTAGTGCAGCACAGCCAGTGTCCAGCATGAAAAAAAGTGGTGTGAAAGTAAGCACAACCTTTGGCCAACCTTTGTTGTGGGTGCACCCACACAAGGCTAATTTGCATATAACTGAAAGATTTAGCTCACAGATTTAGATTTAACATTTAGATTTAGATTTAACATTTAGATTTAGATTTAACATTTAGGTTTAGATTTAACATTTAGATTTAGATTTAACATTTAGGTTTAGATTTAACATTTAGATTTAGATTTAAAGTTTAGATTTAGATTTAACATTTAGATTTAACATTTAGATTTAACATTCTGATTTAGATTTAACATTTAAGTTTAGATATAACATTTAGATTATCTGAAATTATGTGACATTTAAACATTATTTTAAATGTGATAAAAGTTGCTAAATGTAGGAAAAATTAGCTAAATATAAAAAAAATGTCTGCTAAATAATTTGGACCAGCAATTTACACTTGGCATCCCATAGTCATCAAGCTCTAAAAATGATAAGATCTTAGCTTTGTCTTAGTCTCACCTTCTGCCTTCATATAGTGGATGGAGTAGGCAATAACTTTGTCAGCATTGTAGAGCGGTCTCTCCCAGGCCAGTAGGATGGCAGAGCTGGAGATGGTCTCAGCATGGATGTTTCTTGGTGCACTGGGCCTGTCCTCAGACATGACCACTATTAGGCGGGCCAAGGACAGCACAGAACCCTGCTCATTCTCTGCTACACACTGATAGATGGCATCATCCTCAGGGATAATCTGGGTGATTACCAGTTTACTGTGAAACACAATAACAAGAAAAATCAGCAAAAAAACCATAAAGAAACAGAGGCAAGGTATGTTCTTTTGAAAGAAGCTTTTAAGTTTTTAAATGCATTTAGGTAAACACAATCTGACCCATCACTCCTGATAAAGCGTACCTGTTGTACATCTTAATCCTCCCATTTAAGTGAACCTGCTCTCCATTCTTAAGCCAGCTGATGCGTGGTGAGGGTACTCCCTCTGCTTGGCACATGAATCGGGCGGTGCCTGCTCTTGGACGGGTCTGGCTCTCAGGCTTTTCAACAATGGATGGCGGCACTGAAACAAACATTTATGATAAAAGTTGATCCAAACATGGTTTGATGCATACAATAATAAATGCTTGCATATAACACTTCAGAGGTATAAAGAACGTATGGTACCTAGAACTGTGAGGTTGGCCGCAGCAGTGGTATGGTTGCGAGTTCCAGGCGTGGTGGCCCTGCAGAGGTAGACTCCACTGTGTTTGGAGCTAACATCAGTAATAACCAGGTTCCCATTGCCCAGCACTTTGGCGTTGTAAACATCAATGGGTTTACTGTCAGCTCGGCTCCAGGAGATGATGGGTGAAGGATTGCCAGTGGCCATACACTCCAGCACTACAGTTTGGTGAAGGGAAGCTGTAACGTTCTGAGGTCCAGCAATGATTCGGGGCCTCTGACGGGGTTTAGGGCCTAGCTCTTCACAAGACAGAAGAAACATCAACAACATTGTTATCTAAGGTACCTAGAGTTAATGGTCATTAAGTTCTGCTCATCCATTTACTGTACCTCTATTGACTGTCAGTGTGGCCTCTCTACTCTTTAAACGGCTGCCGATGTTAGTTGCCACACATCGATATCGTCCAGCATCTTTCAGTTGCACATTGTGTATTTGAAGGACTCCATTGAACAAAACCGTTATTCTAAAAACATTAAAATTCAATTAGAAACAAAATGTAAGCATATTTAGCCACTACTATTATTTTACCAATGTAAGCAGAATGCTGAGGGAAAACAGAGCATTTGCAGGTACCTGTCTGTCTGCAGTGGCAGCATGCTTTGGTTGAACTCCCAGGTGATGGTGGCTGGAGGAGAAGAGGTGACTGCACAGGAAAATCGAGCCACAGAGCCTTCAGACACCACCATGGGAACAGGATGCAGCTCAAACTCTGTGATTCCTGTGAATAAAATAATACACACGTCAGAAATAAACCTATTGTTTCTGAAGCTGTGTCGTCCTAGTCGTACACCTGACTTTGATGAATGTTAGCTCATCATATGAGGAGAATTGATCTCTGTAGGACACCACCTGCTTTGGTGCAGATGAGGAATAGTGTCCCATTGTGATTAGCTGGCCAGATCAATGGATCAATTGAAGAATGACTGTGAATGATGCATCATTATAGATAAAAACTAATCAATGCAATTTGCATTAAAAGAACTACAAACAATATAAAAGATGAACAATGAAATATCAATGTAAGTAAAACTGTTAAAAATACAAAAGTACAGCAATCAAAAGTTTTTATTTATCAGAACATAATGTAATGCATCTGATCTCAAACCAGATATAACAACTGGGTAAATACATCTTCTCTTTGGTCTCATCAGTCTGCAAGGATGCATCAGAACCCTCACTAAGGTGCTGCAACATTGTTTTTCAGCATTCCAGAAGTTTAGTCAGGGTTTGCAGAAGCAACTTTGCAAATTTCAGCAACGCTGCATTGATTTTTCTTTATCCTGCTAAAACATTGAAGTTTTTCCTAAATTCACTATTATTTAACATCATAAATGAAACTTATAGACTCAAAATTGTAGCTCTTGTGGGTTTTTTACCTACTTTTCATACTACTGCATGGTCTGAACTATGGGTGAACTTGCTTAAATTAAATCTTAAAATTGAAGAATATTTGACTTTACCAGACTCAGAATATGATCACGCTAAGTTTACAAATCCCAAAAAACAGCTGTGAATCTGCAACGTAACCCTTTATTCATGCCCATTCAAAAAGTCTGTCAATAGTCACCAAATAAGCGACACCCCCTCCCCCATCTGCATTAGTGAGGCCCACTCAATCCCATATCATCAATGACCTTAATTCATTAAGGTGATAAGTCCCTCCCTTCCCCCCTCGCTCACAGGGAGGAAGTCAATACCATGTTATAGAGAATCAATACTCGTGGTGTCCCTCTGAAACTCCACATTTAAACCCCAGATCTTTAGGGAAGCAAAATTACAGAACAATGCTTTAATTTAGGATCATATGATTTAAGAATCTACAAACAAACAGAACAAAACCTTCTGCCATTAAATCTTGTAAGGCTCAGTCTGGTGATTCTTTTCTATATTTGCAGAACTTTTTCAGGGACTTTAAACGAGACTTAGATGCTAAATCAGACTGAATGTCTGGTAGTTGTTACTTGTTTTGTCTGTTCAAAAACAGGAGATTGGTAAACACTGTGAAATGAAACAACTGGCAAGAAGTTAGAAATATTAATATAATCTAATGCAGCTTGGATCAGTGATGCAGGTGGTGGGTGTGGTCTATCTGCTAATATGGTCACGTCTGTTGGAAAGAACAAATCAATGTTTAGGCCAAGCAGGTTTCTCTGAAAAGGTCAGAGTTCACTTCAACCCCCTGTCCAGTCAATTTTGCCCCAAAACTGAAGCCGGATCCAAAAGTTTACCAATATTCTTAAAAGATTAATTGAAAAAGAATTGTTTGCGTTAGTGTTGTTAGGTAATAGATCACATGTGCAAAATTTTATTGACTTGTTTTGTAAATAATCTATGACAAAACACCCATCACAGTGTGTAAACAGCTGAGGTGCAGAGTGAAGTACTCCAAAGACAACAATAAGAAAAAAACTTTAAGGATGTAAAACTGTTTTTGGAAGACTAAAACTCCCCAAAGTTGGAGATTCGGGTCTTTTTGCTCACATCACAAAGTGCTGTTGTTGATAGGTTAAAGAGGGTCGGGTCTAGTGAAAGGGATTGTGGTTGGGGGGAACAACAGAAGGGCTCCCCCCAGCCAGAGCAGGCCTGTGACATCACAAAGGCTTTCTACTGCTGACCCCCGACCCCTGGGACCTCTGGACAGAAGGGGAACGTAAAGGAGACCCATCCTCCACTCTCCACCCACAGCTGACCGAAAACCTTTAACCCTTTCACTGACTCAGACAGAATCCAAGCCTAAACTTGAATTTGGTTTCTTTATGTGATCAGTTTGTTTTGAAGTGTTTTTGTGGTTTCTTGTGGATGATAAAAAAAAACAAAAACATAAAGAGCTCAATGAGACGTTTTCCCCCCTGCAGAAACATCACTTTCAAGTTCTTCTTCTCCTAAACCTTCTCCACCATGAGGGATGAATAGTTTTTAAATGTTGTGGATCAGGTCATTTTGCCAAAGTCCTTCAACTTCACTGTCACTGTCAAAATCATCAAACTGCAAGTTCCAACCTAGTCTCCATGACAGCAGCCATGGGATATCCTTTCTAAGACCTTTAGAAATAATCCACGGTAGACCAGGCCCGCTGAATAGATGCAGCTGTCTTGTCCACTGATATGTGGACAAACAAATGCCCTGAGATCCAGCCTTTTCTTGCAGGGCAGTCGGGGGCACAGCAAACAAAAGCTGAAAAGGCAAATGGCCTTTCAGAGATTCCTCTGTGTAGCCGACCATTCTGCAACTACACAAAGCCTTGGTCTGAAGTCACAATGAAATGCTGCAAACATTTAAGCAGACAAACGAGGTCATTTCTAACTTTTTTACTGACGTTTACATATTACCTTCATATGTAGACAAGTGGCACTATTCCTCTAAAAACAAAGAACTACACAAACTCTGGACGGCCTGTTTATAGAGTAGTTATGAGTTTTTGAACTGACTCCCAGTCTATTCTTACTGTCTCTTAAATGCTCCCAAAACCAGCCTGTCATGGAAACCCATTTAAAGTTGTTTTGCTGTAAAGCAAAAAGGTGTTCTGCACATCTGCTTCTCATCTCCAGGTTTATAACCCACGAAAAGCTTGAAAGTTGGTCAACATGAAGTAAACATCACCAGAGAGTGTAAACGATCCCCATCGTGGTTCCAGCATTTAAAAACAACAAGTCATCAGCAACTATTTGGTTTTACTCCTCATACTTACTTGCGATAGTCAGATGTGATCTTTGGCTTAAGATAGCTCCGTATCTGTTTTGGGAGAGGCACTGGTAGTATCCTTCGTCTGAATCTTCCTTGGTATGCTTTATCTTTGGTATGAACAAGGAGCCATTGGGCAGAATGTTTATGTGTTCACTTTCTGCCAGTCTGACCCCATTCTTGAGCCACCTGATGGTGACTGGAGGCTGTCCATGAGCCTGACAGTCCAGCACAGCAGGATCCTTTGGTAGAACAGTAACATCACTGGGTTCTGTGATGAAGGACAGCTCACTAAAACATAAAACACCTACAGGAAGAGGATGATGGCATTAATGTAGGGCTGGAACGGTCTAAAAAAGAGAATTCATGATGATGATATAATTGACTACATTTATTTCCGTGAATTTTAATTTTTTTCACAAAAAGTGAATTATAATAAATGAATACATAATATAAAAGTGATGGGAAAGTATTTAGCATGTGATTAAAGTAATTTTTATAACGCACGATTAAGAGAGCTGAGCATCACCAATAGGAAAACGTATCACAGTAAAGTTTCAGTAACATAAACTGTCCCTTAAACAAATGCGTTAAAAATCATATGAAGCATAAACAGAGAGCAGCTATCACTAATAGTCGTATAATTAACATACTTGCAACTATAACAGTAAAAAAAACACAATACTCACTCGTTAAAGGAATAAACAACACAAAAAGAAGCCAGCGCCGGCTACGTTTCATCTTAAAATTGGCCATTTATCCAGACTGTTGTGTCATTTTCCGCCTCAGAGAGCCGCCGGCCTCCAGCGTGCTGCCCGGCCGTCCGCCGTATCACTAGTGAGGCAGAAAGAGGACCGGCGGCTCTACCGGGGGACCGGGGGGGCTCGCCCCTCCTTCTCACGCATGCGCAGAGACACTATAAGTGGGGTCAGGGAATGAAAACAAAAACAAGAACAACATGTAATTTACAATAATCATCTATTAAACCCTCAATTGAAGATTAAAGTGACATTAAAGACCCTTCTCAGAGATCATGCCTATTTTTTAATCTATTTTCATATTTTCTAACAATAAATATTGGTGTAATTTTTTTGTGTCTGAATGTATTTTTCTTGGTGTAAGCTTGTCAGGTTTTATGACAACACAGCAACATATGGAATGAGTTACTTATTGGTGTAATAATGTTTTTCCACTGTTATTTTACAATGATCATATCTGCAGACGATCCAGTTCATTTGATTTCTAATCTAAAGTGAGCATCCCCAGACAGAGTGTATTGAACATAATACAAAACCTTTAGCTGAAGTAAATTTATATCCGAATCCATTGGAAACAAGTAAATTTGCAAGACACATTTTTAAACGAACATCCACACTGATAATTATCATTTACCAATGCGTAAAAAGGTATGTCTGCACAGCATCTGCTCTTTCCACAGAACCTGGTAATTATGAAAAGATATTGATGGCAGCAGGTCAGCTGCTTAATGAATTCAAATATTGATCCAGCATCCGTGCCTGTTGACAGTGACCCTCCCTTCTCACCAGCCCTCATTCTGCAGTGACACAATGGGATCCAGCTGGTAGCTCGCAGTGCTGCATCAGCAAAGCGTCGTTCTAACAGAACAGGTAAATAAAGTTCTCACGTTCAGACTGCAAACTACCTTTCATAACACCATTCATTCACCCATCTTTTCTCTACTGTATCTATAAATGTTTCTAAGGGATTACTGCCACAAGCTTGAACCTTCAGACTTCAATATGCAATCAAAGGAGAAGAGCAGAGTTTAATTATGTATTGATTACAGCCAGCTATTGATTGAATCATTTAAAGCCTTATAGTTATAATTTAAAGCTCAAAATGGTTGTCAGATTTATAACATCTGATAATATGCTTATTCAGTAGTGTGGATTTTAAGATTATTTTATCAATGATAAAAAAAAAAGAAAATGTATACTTACCTAAAAACATATCTTATGGCTTTAGTTTGAGCAAAGGGTTCAATATTTGGCATTAGTAGACACATTTCTTTGGATATAAGCTCAGTAACCCCAATATTTACAGGCAAATTTGATTGGAACATATAATTTAACACTATTTATTTTTCTGAATGTAAATAGGTTTTATTCCCTCTTTAAAATGTCACTTAACAGCAACAAACTATAAAATGAAGACTGAAAGTCCACATATTCCTCCTGAAATAATTTTAATCTGATTGCTAAACGTTGTGTTGTGGAAGCAGAGATAACCACTGCGCTGCACATGGCTAAAAGTCCGGCTGTTTGGCCACAATCAATAGGGTTAAGGTCATTAACATGTTATGAATGCCACGAGGCCCTGGGAAAGCAGAGCAGAGGACCACTGATGTGAGCTCTGATTGGCTGGAGCTTGTCTCTAGGAGAGGCCATCCCCCAATGACCTCAGATGTCATTTGAAGAGCTGATGACCTCTGACCTTATGGTTAGGGCGTGATGGAGAGTTTGCATTAATTTCACTGGGCAAATATTATTTGTTTAGAAAATAAAAAAAAAAACTTTCATTATATAAGCAAAAAGCAATGTTAATACTTTAAGTGAAAAATCAAAACATTGTAGATAAATTCTATATTTCTCTTTTGTTATAAAATGTAAATTAAACAGTCATTGTTTTGCCAAATTTAAAAGTCACAGTTAAAATCATCTATTTTTTTTAGAGTTCAGCTGATTTAAGCTACAATCACAAGGTCTTACAGCAAATCTTCCTTTTTATTTATGCTCAGAAGTGCTTTTTTTACTTTGCATTGATAAAGTACAAAAACATCAACGCTTAAACACACAAAAACATTCTTTAAAAAAGTTTATTGGCTTTTAAAACCACTTTAAAAATCTCACCAGTGAGTACTTTCCATTGAAAAAAGAAACGACGCGTTTGCAATATTAACAAGCTACTGTACATTAAGCAGAACACCAGACAACAACACAGAGGAGGGTTTCTTTTTTTCTTTTTCTTTGTCTACTGGTAGAAACGGACAAGATAGTCAAACAGAGTCGGGTCAGTAAAAGGGAAAGAATCAGAGTCACTGCTTGATGGAGCTGCTGTAATCATAAAGAGGTGCATTTCCTTCATTCAAATTCAAACATCAGTGCCATATTGGTAACGAAAGAGGAAAAAATGTTACATTTTATTCCACAAATGCCTTTTTTTTCCAAAACAATAAGTAAAGTTGTCAAAAACATAAAATATAGAACATTAACTTAGTAAACGGCACACACACGCACACACACAAAAAAGTAACGCAACTCATGAAACTAGCACTGCCAGTCTGGTTAACAGAACCTGCCCAAATCACAGAAGACAGTGGTTACCAAGATTACAAAGTACAACAGAAGTCATCATACATGCGTGCGTACAATCATTTATCAACATAATGAGCATGTAGGTTTTAAGAGGTTTTTTTTTTAGTTTTTTCCCTCAATGCTTTGTATTCTCGTGTATGAGAACGAGTAAGAAATGTGTATCTCACTGAGATTAATGCACATTTTGCTACAAGACAATTAGTCATTTTCTGACAATCCATTTATTTTCCTTACTCCTCTTTTCGTAAAAAAATTGTTTTCTTTTCCTGGGCCTCCATTGTTAGATGTGACAAAGCCATGTGTCATAAAAATTTAGTGCAATATATATGTGAACCTCCTAAGTTTGTTGAAACATTTTTTTAAAAATCCAGTGTCTGCTGCTAGACTTTGAGCACAATGTCACAGAGGTGTCTGCAACCAGCTAACAGTTTCACAACTTATGTTTTCCTCCATGCTATTGATCCTGCTCACAGCACACGCCACTTCTGCAACTGCAGAATCCTATTATCTTTGAGTATTTTTTTAAGAAAAATAAGTAAAAATAAAATCAGCAAGCGAGACCAGACAGCTTTACTGTTACGACACACTGAGCCAGAAATGTAACACACAACATACAGTATCTTGCCAACTATAAATCTGTTAAGCTTTTTTTTCTTTTCGATGGCACATACTTAGCTAGATAATGGCCATAATATAGTGTCTTGATACATCAAATCTCTATGTATCTATTCTATTTACAGATGGAGCTAAACATGACTTGTACAACATTGACAAATAGCCAAAAACTCAAGCAAGCATCCTACTGTTATCACATAGCCTACCTGGCTAGCAGTGATGGTTTCAACATGCTTTCAGGTCCATGGTTACCTATAAAACATAGGATGGTGACCATTTCACAAATTTACAAACTGTACATAAGATTTACGCAACTTAATCCTTTTTTTTTTATTATCTCTGAGGCTTCCCACTTCCCACTGGTGTAATATATTGGAGTGCAATAATCTCTTGTGATTCTCAAACCGATCGTCTTTGGTACGGACAAAAGGCCAGATCCCTGCAAACATAATTTCAAGATGACATCAAAGCATCAACCTCATAGTGAAGCCTTCTCCATACCGTTGATTTTTCTGATTCAAGCTGGGAGTTTAGCATGCCACGAAAACTATAAAAAAAAAAAGAAAACAGCATCTCTTGACTGAAGTACGTCTGTTGTGGTTGTATAATAAGCAAAAGCATGGATTTCCCTACATTGATGAAGGATGAGGGCACACAAAGTTCAGTCGTTAGCCTACGCAACACGAGTCTACGTTGTAAAAAAAAGAGAAATTAGGAAATAGTACTGAAAATAGAATAACAGCTGCCTTGATAGGATGAAGCTCTGGATGATGAAGCTCTGGATATCTTAAACTATATACAGTTTCTCTTAAGATGGCATAAGGCCTTAGACTTTGAGAATAAGGCAGCCAGTTGTTGATTTCTTTCAAAGAGTAACCCACAAAGTGGTCTGCATCTCCAACTCCCACCCCCTCAAAATGACTCGTATACTCCCTTTGTAAGATATTAAACAGTACAAGAAGTATAGGCTTTGAGAAATTTCACTCTCGGACAAAGCTCAGATGTGAATCAGTTCTCCACTGATTTAGCATATGATAAAGTATAAAGATTATGTCAGAAATTCAGCACCTGGGAGCTTAAGATGCTACCCTTGTAATATTTTGATATGGCAGGCAAACGTACTACAACTATTATGTGCATAATACTACAATACCAATATTGTCTCCATTTGGTTGAATTGCACACATTGAAAATAGTACACAACAGCATACGTTTTTGGTGAAGTTTTTTGTGCCAGATTTCCAAACCATCTCACCTTCCTTAATTGTTCATACGGTATAAATATTGCATTATTGAAGTTTTACCCTTTGGAGAATGTTCATAGCACACAAATGAGCTCTAAAATCGCCTGCCCCCACTGAGTGCTCACACTCTTCAGTTGAAATGCTTACGTTTTGATTTCAGAAAGGGGAGAGGAGAAAAAAAGAGGGTAAATACTGAATTTTTTTGGCGACAAAATAACAATAAAGAAAGAAAGTGATTAAACATCAGTGGGAGAGATTTTCTGGTAAGCCTGGCACTTTTTTAACAGAACAAATGGCAAAGTCCAGACAAATCCCAACAAACTGTGGTTTAAAAACAGATATATTACATATGCACCGAACCAAATGACAGAGAACAGAAGTCATACAGAGTAAAATATAACGTTAACCCAGCATCTCTACTGTAGTAGGCTGGTCTTTGCTCTCTAGCCAGTCGAAACCAGAGTTCACAGTATCACTGCATATCTGCTGAAAAAGCGGGTCGTTCTTCAGTTCTTCCAGTGTTGAGTCTTCATATTGTTCCTGCTGCTGGTTGGGATCAAACAGCAAGTTGGGGTCCAATGTGTTAAGGTCAGTGATGCTACTGGACAGATCTGAGGTCAGCCTGATGTCATTTGAGAAGTCAGACGCCACAGCGTTGAGCTCCGAAGCTACCTGACCAACCAACTGGGAACTGGGGTTGAGGCTGTCCTCCCCCAGCAAGTCTTTGACAGTGTTGTTGAAATCAATCTGCTGCTGCTCATCCTCCACCTCCTGCTGCTGTGTGCTCTGGAGGAGGAGCTGTGGTTGTGTCTGCACAGGATCCTCTTGGAGCTGCTGCTGCTGGTCTTGCTCACCAGGACCTACTTGTGCTTGGCCGTCCCCAGCAGAGAAGCTCACCTGCTCTCCACTGCCAGTGGTGAGGTAGCCGTGCTGCTGCTGGAGCTCAAAGGCAGCAGGGCTGGAGCTGACAGGCAGCTGAGCTTGGTGAGCCGTTGCGCCTGCAAAGCTTGGCGTGGTCTCCAGGATCTGTGTGAGGTTCATGCGGGCCGTGTAGTTGGAGGGGAGGTTGTTTATGCCCAGGCCGCGAACAGAATCATCTCCATCAGCTTCCATCTTGCTTAGCAGAACATTAGTGATCTTAGATGTGTTACTCTGACCTTGCACAGGCAGCATCTCACTCTGCATCATGATGTTCAGTGGTACAGACTGACTACGCTGGACCATGCTGTGGACGGAGCTGACGGCCTGGCTGTTGGACAGTATGCTGAGCACTTCAGAAGTGATGGGGGAGTTAAAGGGCGAGACCACAGCTCTAACTGTTGTTGCAGTGCTTGTGGTGGTGGTCGGAGGACCGGTGTTGCCACTGGAGTTCCTCTGCCGTACGGCAGGGCTAACACTGCGGCAACGAAAGGTACTGGATGTGGATGAGGTTGAAGCCTTGTTATCCAACGGTGCCGGCACAGCGAAACTCTCTTGTTTGGTGGGAGTGGTTACACCTGTTACCTGTTGCTGCTGCTGCACTGGAGAAATGGGTGTCAATCGGCCGAAGTGAGCAGCATCCGGCCTCGACTGAGACTGAAATGACTGGCCAGGAATTGCAAATGCATGCGGTTTACGAAACTGATCATCTACCAGGTCCTGGTAGCTTGGTAGAATGCCTATGCTATGGTTGGACAAAGGACCAGCAGTGGTGCTGTTGTAGCGGTTGTTGATCCACTCCAGCTTGGCCTTGTCAGGATGCGTAGCCATGGGCCTCTGCATGGGTTTGACGGGGCTACTGGAAACAATACTGGCATCATGATACCCCGTGATGCTGGAGTTAATGGGCGTGAAAGCAAACGGGTTCCTGCACTCCACTGGGCTTGGGGGCACGCTGCTGCTGCAGTTGGACAGCGGCGTGCTGATGGGGGTGTGACGACCCATGGCTCCATCCACAGGCGTGATGGGGGCCATGCGAGAGCAAGGGCTTTCCCTCGTCAGGCTGTGCGCGAGCGTCATTTCTGAGGTGGGCGTGGGCGTTGGGGTTGGTGTTGGTGTCGGCGTGGGGGTTTGAACAGGCGTGGTGCTGCTGTGGGCAGAGTGGTAAAAGGTAGAACTGGCTTGATGAGCACTGAGGATGGAGCTCTGACTGTTAGTTGACTGGCCCTGTAGGGACACGTCAACGCAATTACCAAACAGACCCTTCAGCTTCATCTGCTCCTCCATTTGAACCAGCTCCTCCACTATGCTGTCCTGGGTCATGTCATCATCGTTGAAGGGGAAATAGTCCATGTTGGGCTGAGATCCTGCAAAGTCCACCATCTCCTGTGTGAGAGTGAGCTGGCCCGAGGCCTCAGAAGGTTGAGTTATCATGGATAGTTGGTCGGAGGAGGCTTGCTTGTGTTCTGCTGGTATCTGCTGCATCTCCCATATTGTGCTCTTTAACTCACTCACAGAGGCTTCGTGTGGTCCTGAGTTGGCTGGTATGGCACGAGGGTCCCCGGTGATCTGCTGCAGAAGTGCCTGATCAGAAGTGTTCCTTTCAGCTAGTCCAACGGTGGTATCGATGCTGATAGAAGGGTCTTCGGGTTTCAACCCCAAATCTTGCTGTTTGACGACCGTCTGCGTTCCTTCTGTGTGTGTGAGGGGTGCGTCTGTAAGTGCAAGGATCTGTGTGGGCCCTGTTGGTGTGTGTTTCGCAGTCCCTTTGCAGGGGGCACTCTCTGGTCTGGCAGGGGTTCCTGGTCTGGGAATCCTCTTCATTGCAGCACTGACCCCAGTTTTGGGATTGTCAATGACAGCAAGTGGTTGCTGGGAGATAAACACCCTCTTAACAGGGATGACGTGGGACTCAACAGCTGCACGCTTCCTGGGGCTCTTGGCATCTAAGCAGGGGTCCTTGGATGTTGGGGTAACAGCAGACGAGCCATTAGACGATGTGTTGCCATTGGAGTTCTGATTATCAACAGTCAAGTACAAAGTACTGTCATGGCAGTTACTGTTATTGCTGTCCAGAGTCCCAGCTACAGCAGTGGGAGGGGACATTGAGTCACCTTTCATTCTTACCCCCTTTTCTTGTCCTGGAGAACACTTGACAAAGAAGCTTGGCTCACTTGCAGCCCTGAACTTGGCCACTCTCTCCTCTTTGGTGACACCAACAAGTTTCTCTGCGATGGAGTTGTCACTTCCAAGTTCAGACAACCCTTTGGTGTCTGCAGAGAAGATCAGAGTGGACGCTGTGGTGTTGGGTCTGATAGCAGGAGACTGAGGGGTGGCTAAACTTCCACTTTGCATCAGCTGGGAATCGTCCGACGCAGCCATAACGGTCACGCCGGCTGAGGCTGGTCGCACAGTTGTGCTGCTGCTATTGGGAGCCAGAGCGATGGCCGTCATCTTCACAACGTTTACTGAGCTGACGTGGGGAGTGGGCATCACGGTTTTTATGGGGCTGTTGGTGATGAGCAGAGTGGGGGGAGAGCGTAGCGTGATGGCACTAGTGGCAGAGGGCTTGGGCAGGATCTGGGCGTACCGCGTTCCGTGTCGGGCCAGCCGGTCTCCTACAGGACTGGCTGGAATATTCTGGGGAGTTTTAGGAGACTGTTTGAGAGACTGAGTGACAACTTGGAAGTTCACAGGCAACACCTTTCCTTCAGCTGTCCCTACAGGGCTAGGGGAGGTCATCAACTGCCTGCTTCTCTGTACCTGGAGGAGCAATATCACATTTTAGCACATTTAGACACACAACATCTCTTATATAATTAGTGAGAGAAAAATAATCTGTCAAGTACCGTGACTGGGCTGGGAACAGCTGCTACAACAATTCCTATGGTGGGCTGAGGGGAGAGCAGAGCAGGGCTGCCACAGGGGATGGTGGGTCCAGGGGTACTGGCCTCAGTTCGCTTCATCTGGGCCTCTGTAGGCAGGGGGGAGTGGAGCTTCTGCTCCTGCTGCTTTTTATGGATTTTACGTTGCAACTGCTGCTTTGCATCAACAGAGGGAGATGGCAGGGTCTTCACCTGGGGCTGGAATGAGTTCGCCTCAGCAGTGGGCACGAAGGCAGAGGCTGGAGTGGGGGTCTTCATTCCTGCACAAGAACAAACGTATCAAAAGAGCAGATAAACCCGATATATGGCTGCAAAGAGGTTAATGAACACAAACAGGTTCATGTTTCTATGTGTTCAGCACCATGGACAGTGGCTCAAATTATTATTTGGAGCCGATTCACATTTTTCAATATGAGATTCAACTTTTTAGAGTTAAAGAAGATCAATCAAAACTAAACAAAGATGTGACAGGGAGCAACACAATTTAAAATAATATTGTATGGTTGCATGTCACTATTATCTGTCAGACCTTTACTATCACTTGCAATATGAGAGGGCTGCCCAGAAAACACGCTGCAAAACAGGCCACACACATAAAAGTTGAAATGTGTATCCAGATGCAAAATAATAATAATAATAATAATAATAATAATAATAATAATAATAATAATAATAATAATAAACAAATCTGGAATAACTTTGGTACATAACAAAAGATAAAATCTTCTGATAATCGTGATGGAATTTTTAAATTACGTTTTAAATACAGCAGTCAAATATTTTAAATTTAAAATGGAACTTATCATAAATAAAACTTATTTTTAAATTCCACTATTGTAATATAAAACTACTGTATTTTACTAAATGAATAACAATTTATCATTACTCTAGCTAAAATTATACTTATGGCAGATGTTTACAGTAAGACAACAGATGACCTCATCAGAGGGTTTTTTTTTACCTGTGGGTGTTCCAGTCATAACAGTGAGTGCAGCCATGGACTTTGTACCAATGTAGTGACTATTGAGCAGAAAGCGAGCCAGGTCCTCCACGTTGTCAAACTGACGACTCAGGACCTTTTGAGCCCACTCACACACCAGTCCACACGCTGCAGATCTCATTTCATCCTCAGCGCTCGGAGACTGTCCCGACGACTCCATCAGCTCACACTAGTCAAACAGAGCAGCAGGTTTACAGACTGAAACTGATCTAAAAGTCTGACTGAAGTCAAATGTTTTGCAGCTTATTGCCACTTACCCCATCGCCAGACTTCTGTAGATCCAGGTTGGGTAAGGACGGCATGTGAACGAAAGCTTTCTTTCTTAACCCGCTATAACAGTATGTGCAGAGGAGTTAAGGCTCCTAACAAAAACCTGGGTGGTTGTTTTAAGGCCAGAATCTAGTCAAACATCCTGTTATTCCTCCACCAAGCCATAGTTTCTCTAACTGATCGTTCTGCTGTTTGTCCAGATTAGGCAAAGACTAATTTTTATTATATTTGGTGGAAATTTGTGGCTTTGGGCCAAGAAAAGAGTCAATTTTGATGCAGATCAGAATTTTTTTTTAACAAAAAACAGAATAATTCAACATTGGATTTGGTGAAGGCCACACTCTTGTTGGCTCTTTAAACAAGCACTTGTGGTGATTTACAGCTTTTCAAACCAACATGACAAAAATAAGCTCGGAGGTTCTGGCTCAAAAGATGTTCATCTTACACAAAAAAATATCACAGGCATCATTTAGGTGAAAAGGTGAAGTGTCTGTTAGCAAGACAAACCAAAATGTTACAGCATTAGAGGACAGGTTTATAGAACATGTAAGGATATTTGGATTTGCCCCTCATGCCCAGACGGCGTGCCTTCATGTTGGGAAAGACATTCTTCATGATCTTCCCAAAGTCTGCAGCACTCAGTGGATTGTAGCCGAGATTGTCACAGTAGCTCCTGAAGGACACAAGAATCCACATGAGAATCTAATAAAACAAAGCAAACACATTCTTATCTCAACGGATCTTCCCTCCTGCACTCACTTGTATTCATCATACACCTCTTGCTTTGGGAGGGACGTCTCTGGGTGCTCTTCTAGGTGATTGCGTATCCAGTTAAATGCATACATCTGTTGAGTACGGCTTGACGACATGGAACTCTGATCACTGAAACAAAAACAGACCTGGTGAGGGAGTGGCCGTTTACTGGTTTATGCATGTATACCACACACGCACGCACGTACAAAAACACACTCTAAGGTTGGGCAATATGTCAAATTTTCCAACCAATATTTGTCAGTTCAACAAATGATGATGGGTCAGGTTTACAAATTAGTGGGCCTGGCACACGTTGCATACAGCAATCCACCAATCACAATCATTCATACTCATTCTGCGGGAGCAGACCATGACCATCTAATTTGAGAGATCACTTTTTTCCAAATTTCATTGCCTATTTGATGCTTCAATCAACAACAAACTGCATTGCAGTAGTAACTAAGCTACACAGTGCGAATAGGGGGCGGTGCTTCTGACCTATCGACCAATAGCTGACAATTTTGTCTCCACAGGTGGGTAACCCTTCACTTGTTGGATCAGGTAAGAAGTCAATCACAAGTTTGAAGCTAATATGATGATGATGCTAAAAGGACGTTATGGTGAGAAAAAGACAGATCTGAAGGAATTTATTTTATGTTTTCAGCAGCTTATTGTGTTGGTTTGTGGATGTAAGACTTATTGAGGACTTACAGTGAGTTAGACATTATTTGCATTTCTGAGTGGTTTGACAGATGAGTTACCTGTGTCTACAGTAATGGTTGTGTCTTTGATTGGTGTATATCTTTGAACTAGCTTTCTAATGATGTATAATGTGTGCATGTACATAGAGTGTCGCGAAAAAAAAAATGCTGATTTGACCTGGAAGTATGTGAAAAAAAATCAATCGCTGATGTGCTCGGACTATTGCATCCGTCAATAAATCCATCGAATCACCCTACTTCAACACACACACACACACACACACACACACACACCTGTACATGCACATAAAGCAGCATACTTAAATTGGATGATTTTTTTCTGTTTGGTGTGTCACAAACCTTTTATCATTGCCACTGCTGGGACCAGAAGGCAACTTAAGGTAGAGGTAGAGTTTTTCGATGTCTGTAAACTTCTCAACATCTTGCTGTAAGAAATAAAAAGAAATCACAAAATAATTTTTAATTAATAAAATTAAGTAATAATGTAGAAAAAATGTCCCCGCCAACAAAATTCTTTTAGTGATGATGTAATCACGGTCCCACAGTGAGATTCTCATAAAACACGCCGTGGGGGTTAGATTTAAATGCGGGTTTTAGAATAACACACAGAGCGAATCAACCATCTCACCATTTTAAGTGCCCTTCAGCTTGATTCTAAGAATGGATTCATGTCACCTCTTCCTCCTCTATTTGCCTCTTTGTTGCCATGGAAACCCATACTTAAATGAATGAGGTGAGAGCTGTCAGCCAATAAGCAGTGAATGAAAACATTGTTTACTACACTCTGTTGTTACGTGTCTGACATAGCTGTTGGAAACTAAATCAGGCCACTCGTTTATTTCACAACAAAAAACATCATAGTGATAATTGTATTATAACATTTTGGATACAATTCAGTAATGTGCAGCTGAAAGACAGAAAGAAAACTATTTTGAACATCATTTGACTTAAACAAATATCCATTATTGTTTTTCTTGTCATTTATTTTTTAGAATTTAATTTAAGAGATCAATACTGTTGGTACAACAAACTATACATTTTTTATTTTACTATTCTTAATGACAATGTCTTGTTAAAGCTTTATATAAAGACTTTTAAAAGGATGGTTATTTACAAAATGTAGTTTTAAAGTATTTGAATCTGTTTCCCTGCTGATCTGACCTGAGCTGAGCTAAAATATGAGCTGCATTAGATTTATCATCTTTTAGACACAAAGCTGCCGTTTCACCATTTCATGGAATTTGGTGTTGCTATTAGCCTAATAAGATCCACATTAATTTATACGAACACCAAAGTCACACAATAGTACAAAAAACAACAAACAGCAAACGCTGCATTGGACCAGAAACATCAGAGTTACACAAATGACTGTTTTCACCGTTTAAAATGATTTTCTCCCCAGACTTTAGAAAGTAATAAAAGTCACAGTCACCCATTGGTGCTGAGGCTGATGGGGATTAGCTGGAGACACAAAAGTGCAAAAAAAAAAAAATCCAAATGCATTAGTTGAAACAGAACTGAATTTGGACTAATAACACTTTTGAGTGAAAAAAAATGACATTTTTGTTGCAATTTATTTACCAAGTGTCCTAATTATGTCTTAAATGCTCACAATTTATTTTAATTTATTTCATTCTAATCTTGTTGCTCACAGATTCTCTCTTTTTTTGTCTCCAGTCTGCAGCAGCTTAGTTTCATAGGTCACGAACCCGGTTATGATTAATCAGCTATATCCAGTTATTCTCACAATTAGGAATATAATCATAAACGCTTCTTATATTTCAGCCCTGAATGTGTAAGGTACGTTGAGTAAAAGGAAGCTGTACATTTTAGTGATTTAATGTGTGAAACGATACTGATGCTCATTTCTCAGTTAGAGAATCAAGCTGTCAAACATCAGAGATGTTGAAATAAAATAGTTATTTTTGATTTTAAAAAATGACAAAGTTTTTTCCTGTTGCTTTGATTTTGCTGACGCTGCTTTGCAGATGAAACCAGCTGTGATGCTTTTCAGTTCAAAGAAATCCAAAATGTGCATAAATAGACTGACTGCATGTAAAGTCATGCAAAGGGACTGTGGGTAAATCTGTAGGTAATTAAACTGGCATAGAATCGTAAATAAATAACATTATTTATATGTACTTATATAATTGATATGTTCTTCATCTTAATTTCCTGGCTCACAAACACCACAGTGTTACTAAAGAACTGTTTTAACATTAAAAAGATGATCGTTTTGTGTGTTACAGTCATGGGGTTGCTTTATGATCATTTACACATTTGAAAGTATGAGAATGAAAAAAGTTAATTAATTAGTTTTGCTGAGATATGCAACAGGTGATTATTAAATGAAAGAATAGACGAGTGTTTGTGGAAACTCACCAATATGCTGTCCACTTTTGATTGTACAGATTTGCTGGAAAATGAAAAAGAACACAAAGAAATAAGTTAAAAAAAACAATTAAAATGTAATTAATTTAATTCAATTAAACATATTTATGTGGTGCCAATTCTCAATCTTAAGGTTCTGTAAAACAAAAAAAGGCAACAAAGCTAATTCATATTAAAGTCAAATTCTTATTAAAAACAGATCAAAGCCAACGGTTTCAATAGAATATGTCAACTAGAAAAAAATCACTCTACATGAGGAAAGCAGCAGATTGCATCAAATCTTCCCTTCACCTTATCGTCCACCCTGAGCAAGCACAGGGTGACAGTGGAGGGAAATAACTCAATTTTAACAGGAACAAACTTTTGCTTTATAATAAAAATAAGTCAGTAAAAAACAGTTATCCTGGCAACATTGAGACTTCTTAATAAGGTTTAACTACTTTCTCACATAATTTAACAAACTTTTCCTACCTAAAGGTATCATATTATATTGTTTTCAATCTCTTATTTATTGCATTTACTGGTTTGACTGCAATTGATTCTATACTCTAATGTAAAACCTAAAAATGTGATTTAAAATGTCTAAAAATGAGTCAAAAATTCATATTGCAACAGATCAACCCCCATCTGACAGGTGAAATTCAAATGAATCTTTCACATTTAAAAAAATAAACATTCAGACCTAATGTCAAAGTTATTTTAGCACCGTGATGGAGGTAGGTCATTGTTTTTGCTAAAGGACAACAAGAACCACATGCACCAGTGTGTTCCAGCCTCTCCTGAATCCCACCTGAAACCTACCTGACACTATTCCTGTCTGATCTCCATATGTGAATAAATGTGCAGAAAAGGGCAGAATTTTAATTCTGGGAACTTCAGGTTAACAATCAATAAGGAGAGAATAATCCGCTGAACAATTTAGTTGAATGGGGACAAGCCAACGCTAACAAGAGGTGTGTTCTGGTTTGTTTACAACTCCTGAATGAATGAATCTCCATGTGACACATGGTCATAATGTAGTGGCATTAATAGTTGTAATCAGCATTAGATCCAATCGCTGTGACTTTTTTCTGAACAAGAAAATATACAATACGGTTGATTTTCTCCAAAGTGGACATGTTTACTGGAAAAAAATAAGATAATAAAAGCCCATATTTTACAAATTAAAGCTCCCTTCTGTATAATAATATGCCAAAAGAACAGAGACCAGACCCCGAAACAGCTAAAAACATTTGGCCCAAATTTAGAGCATCCACCTTTAAATTCATTAGGCACACACAAAATCAGACACATAACTCCCAACAGCACAGATAAAATCATCAAAGCAAAGACCAAAGTAGTAGAGTCTGATTTTGTATGTACATTTCATTCTGAGAATAATAATTCATTTGAAATAGCGTTTGCATTTCGTGTCTACATTCTTTCCAGACACCCTGAGCAGCTTGTTTTGACAGATTCTACAAAGGGAGAAATGCTCTCTACATCCACCTGCATGTGATCTAAGAGAGCATTTTCTAAATCCACAGCTAAATGCTTAAGGTGCATGTTTATCAGAATTCCACGCGTGTGTGTGCGTCTGCTTTGACACCTGTCATCCTGAGCATCAGCACCACCGGTGGGTTTGGTCTCATCTATTATAACATGGCCTCCTGTGGCTCCATGCTAATGATCGGAGCTACTGCTGCTGCCACTAACCCGACGTTACTGCGTTATTAATGCGGCTACACGCACCCAACAGCCTCCCAAGGCTCGCCGCGGTCGGATTTTGGTGAAAAATGAGAGGCTATCTCGGGAACACTCGTGTTATTCTCGGCCGCTTTGTACAGCCTCCCTTCCAGCTAGTGAAAAAGGACAGGCAACCAGACAGTGTGGCTGCTTCTGGTTCATCCTTACCAAATTGAATTCTTTATTTTGAACTGTAACGCGTTAGCCTCGGGCCCTTGTAGTCCTGGCACCAGCGCTGGAAGAGAGCCTAATCCCGAGGCAGGCTTCTGACCAGGTTGTTGTTGTTGATCATCAGCCATCGCGATGGAGGGGTTGGTGGGGGAGCTTTAACAAGTAGGCCTCATCCCCCGGCTGTGCGCTGCACCGGACCCACCGCTGCTGGAGCGGCTCAGTCAGCTAGGACAGCCCGCTGAATCCACCACAGAGCATGGCTACAAACACGGTGTTCAGACCCACACGGAACGGAACCAAAAAAATAAAAACACAGCCGGGCATACAAAAGGCATTTCGCAGAGGTGTCTCTCCGCTGCCGCAAATAGCACGCCTGCAGCAGCCAGCAGCAGCTACAGACGAGCCGAGCTGCGTAAAGACGCACGGACGCGCAACCGACCAAACCGGAAACGAGGGTAGGGTTTCCTTCAAAATAAAACCTAATCGAAAGAAACGCTTTTTAATAAAGTGAGAAACATACCATAAAATTATAGCTAAAGAAAAGGTAATATAATAAAGCACTGACCAAAACAGAAGAATAAGCAGGTTTTGTTTGTTTATATATAATATATATTTGTAAAATATGTTGTTTATTGATTTTAAACTTTTTTCTGTTTGACAATATGTCGCTTTTGCTTATTTTCTTTTTCTTAATCATTTGTGACCATTGTGAATAGTACTACTAAAAAACAACAGTTGAGCATATATTTTAAAAGATTATAAAACTGCTTTAGTTTGTAATTTTCTGGTAAAAAAAGAGAGTATTAAAAATGTTTCAATCAAATAAAATCACAGAATTGTGCAAATATTTGGGTACATACTTCTGAACCGGATAAATACAGCCACCCCAGTTCGTGCAATGTTTTCTGCATTTTTGTTTCTTTAAATGCATTTTAAATTGAAATCACATCCTTGAAATAAACTTCATAGTGTGCTAAATACAGTGTATTTGCAATAAGTACATGGTAATAATACTGCTTTTCGTAAAAGAAAAAAAAGAATATAAACACACATTACCAGGATGTATGCAGTTTTAGACCTCTGTCTTTTGAAAATAGATTATCTTCTTATTTGTGGGGCTTTTTCTTTATATATGCATGTATATTGTGTAAATGAGTGTGTTCTCTGATCAGTAAGTAAAATTGTAGAACTTGTTGTTTCCCCCTTAATGCATTGTGACATATATCCAGTGCTTCATTAATGAGAAGACACGTTTCCCTTTAAACTTCTGAATTTTCCCAGTTTTTAAAGCTTCAAGCTTTTTGTTCTCTCAGTTTATTTAAATAACATCGTTCTGTTTCTTTTCGTTGATGCTTGTAATTGCAGCTTTTTTAATTTAAAAGTCCTAGGCAGGACATTTTTGTATCGTTATGTCTAACTTGACGTTGTGTACGTACTGCAGTTCTGCTGTCAGTAAGCAGGGGCGCTGCTGCAGGAAGCAGCTTGATCAGATAGTGACAATGACGGGTAAACAGCCAGGATGATATCATTTTATCATGGAAACGGGCAGCTCTCGGCTCGTGTATTGATCCCAGTATCAGCAGACACGTTACTGTTATTTGATCCATTGACCAGAATCAGAATATTTTAACAGCTTTCACAGACGGATTGTCCTAAAACTGTCTTTGCTCATCAAACTCATTTCCCCCCACATTAGTGGAAATCTGATACTCAGGGAACAAAACAAAAACAGACCGAGTTTAATTAGGACAAGCTGTACTTGATATTGACAAAACATGCATTATGTCATAAACCTGAAATAATCACGTGTCAAAATAATGGCATTATTCTTTTTCAGTGTAGTCTTGAAATGGTCCAAAATATTCAGTAATAATCTCTTATAAATAGACGTGTGAGAATTCAAAAGAATGAAGTCACCAGGTCATAAAAACAAGCCCTAAATAAAACGCCTTCACCATGACTTATTTAGTGCTGCCACCTGCTGGTGGAAACAGGGAGTGTTACTCCTGCTGCTCCATGGTCAAACCTTGCAGCAACAGACACACACTGGGAAGGTATTTGTGAGGTGTAGTCAACCATAACATCAAAGTTTGGTAACTTAAACTCTAGTGAAATGCTGGACCTATATAAGAAGTATTTTGGATCTCCTTCCAGTATATACACCCAGCAGGGCTCTGAGATCCATGAAGCAGTCAGCTGGTAGGATGTGTATTTTTGGAAGAATTACCCAAAAAATTTAATTGTTTCTACTGACATCATTTAATAACATGCTTCCTCCTTCAACATATTTTTGTGGACCACACAAAGGGACCAAAAAGCACACCGAAATGATTGGCAACTGATTTGTGATACCTGGGTTTTGTTTGCTATATTATTGTGTATGGTTGTAGAATGATTTCCTACCGTGTTATAAAATAATATTTGTTACATTTATGTATGCAGCTGGATTAATAAAAATTACCTCAGTGATTAAAAAACTGAAACAGATTCATTTCTCTGATACTCTTCAAGGGAGAGCAGCAGGAGTAACACTCCCTGCTTCCACCAGCAGGTGGCAGCACTAAATAAGTCATGGTGAAGGCGTTTTATTTAGGGCTTGTTTTTATGACCTGGTGACTTCATTCTTTTGAATTCTTACACATCTGTTTACAAGATATATTTACTTAATATTTTGGACCATTTCAAGGCTACATTGGAAAAAAGTAATGTCATTATTTTGACATGTGTTTATTTCAGGTTTATGACATAATGAATGTTTTGGGGAAATGAGTTTGATGAGCAAAGACAGTTTTAGGACAATCTGTCTGTGAAAGCTGTTAAATATTCTGTTTCTGGTCAATGGATCAAATAACAGTAACATGTCTGCTTATACTGGGATCAATACACGAGCCGAGAGCTGCTCGTTTCCAAGATAAAATGATATCATCCTGGGCAGTAATACAACATATTACTATAAAGGCACATATAAAGAAGAAAAAATGGATGAATTATCATTAGTAGCAGTAACATTTTTTTCTTTATGTCAAGACAATGCAATTAAAGCAAAACCAAAAGCTCTTTAAAGAGGGTTAAAATACACCATCTGAGGATGAATCACAAGGTTAACTGTGCTCAAACGGTTTAATCTTAACTATAAATGTTTATTTAATGTCTCTTGGTGTCTGACACTTTCTTTTTTTGCTCTAAAGCATTTCTCAGTTCATTTAAATTTGTTGGATCTTGTTTCTGACAAAAAGAGACAGAACACAGGCTCATTTTCATACCTGCTTCGTCCCGTCCAGAACCACCGAAGGTTGGAGGCCGTCCCAGCTGGCAGCACAGGAGAGGAGGGGGTAACAAGTTGGACAGGTTGGCAGTTTATCACAGGGTTAACTCAGAGACAGAGCACCACACACACACACACACACACACACACACACACACACACACACACACACACACACACACACACACACACACACACACA
>SSNS01000408.1:466761-493093 GCA_006937985.1 Aphyosemion australe | reverse complement strand
TTTTGTTTTTGTAAACAGAACCAGCTGAGATGATAAACTGGAGCGATGCGGAGCCCCAGGAGCTTCTCTCCGTTAGATCTGCAGCTCAAATCATCTGACAGCTCACAGGGACTGTGGAGGACACCTGTAGCTGACTGGGGGAAAAAAACTTAAGGAGCACGGCTTCAATCGCAATAAAAAGCAAGTTATGTCCAAAATACACGGAAGTCTGCGACAGCGTAGAGACCGCCCCCATACCTCCTTTTTGCCGCCATCGCGTAATCTTTAATAAAACTGACATGATTGCGCAACATTACCGCCACAGTCTGAGCTCTTATAAACGACCTTAGGCTCCCAGATGCCGCCTCGACGTTGCGGCAAATTGGCGGCATTGTTTTATAAAAGAGGCTAGTTTCTCATAAACAACGAAGATGGCGCCTGAAGCAGAGCTCGCTGCAGCTCTTTCCTCTGTTCTAAATGACTTGGGCATGTCTTTAAAACCACAACAGGAATCAGCGCTAAAAGCCTTTCTTCTAAAGAAAGATGTTTGCGCGGTGCTACCCACAGACATATATACATAGACGTCTCGTGGACTGGTGCTGCCGTAGTGGCTGGCCGCCATCTTAGATGGGTCTCCATTCGCCCTCAGTGCATTCATTTCTACTGAGGAAGGTGCTTATCCAGCTAAAACACATTTTATCGTGGTGTCACCTTTACTTGCGCTAATGGAGCAATAAGTAAAAAAAAGCTGGGGTTAACTGCAGTGCAGCTCGGCGTGAACAGTGAGAGGGAGATTGTTAGCAGCGTTACTTTGACGCCATCTGTGACTACAGCAAAAAAACTACAGTGTCGCACAATAAGTTGTCATTTCCGCCTTTTTTCGGATTGGTTATTTTTGAGCTGGCTAGTCCCGCCCCTCATGGTGCTCGCTGCCTCTGAGTTTCCAGACTCTTCCTCTGTGTTGAATAGACAGAGGAGAGTCTGGCAGGCCAGGCTATTCACACACATCCTTTTGACACCACTAGAGTATGGCTCACTTTCTTATAGTAGTGTGTGTGTGTGTGTGTGTATTCCAATATACCAACAACAATGCATTTTTTTTAATTTCGGATCATAAATCAGATCCTTGGTGTGCTGTACTCAGCTGGTTTAGCAGGCGTCTCGTGTTCAGAGGCTGTTGGTCTTTGTTGCATCTGACCCAGGTTTAGGTCCACCCTGTGGCCGTTTGCTCCACATTGTTCTTCTATTTCTGCACATTTTCCCAGTATGCAAAAAGCTTAAAATGCTAAAGTTCATATCGCCTGTCTCCAAAGATATAATAAACAATATAAAAATGATCTTTGACTGTGAAACTAAGTCTAAGAGCAATGTTTGATCAAGAAAATAAATCACAACCGTTGCAATTTAAACACAAGATCAATTTGGACAACAGTTGCTATTAAACCCTATACTGTCAGATAATATTGATTTCTATAAGAAAAACCTTAGCTAATTTACATGAACATGATGCCGTTAGCATTGGGAGTAATGTTTTCCATATACACTAATCAAAAACAGTCATATAACACATGTTGAAGCCCTAAGATGTAGCAATGACAAAATCCAAAACTAAGTGTGAAACACAAGGGTGGAGATGTCCTAATATGGGGTTTCTTCACTGATTTTAAAATGGAAAAGCTCGTTTTCTTCAGCTGATAAAGTTATAACGGGATATCAATCCTAAAAAGGGGAATTAAATGATATAAGGCTTTGATTTTCAGCAGGTTTTTTGTTAAACATGTAAAAAAATTAAAAGATTCAAAGTTTTCTTGTTAGTCTGTGTTTTCTCACTTCATTTCTGCCCCTCAGTTGCTTCTATTCTGGACTGATTTGCTTGACTGTCAGTCTCATGTCACTTTTCATCCGTCTCACGTCTCCTGCTTGTGTCCTTGCTCATTCCTTTAAACGTCAAGATTCACTCAACGCTCCTTTTAGTAAACGACTGCCACTTTTGTGGCTTTATTTTTTACATCTGTAAAAAATGTGCACTTCAGGGTCACATCTGTTCAGGCTACGTGTCATTGTTAAAGAAAAAAATAAACTTCTCTATGATTTTATGAGTAACTGTCTTTTAAAAACAGAAATCTGAAGAAAACATTAAAACAAACACAATTAGATGTTTGTTATGTCTAAATAATTTAGGTTTATACCTGTGAAAAAGAATCTGATTTTTATGGTTAAAGCATTTACAAAAAAACAAACACATGGACACTGATTTAAGACAATCTTACAGTAAAAATAGCTTCACAGTGTTGCCTGGTGCTTATATTTGTCTTGATGAAAATTGTTTTTAGTAAGAAATATTTGTTGCGTCTCAGAAACAAATACCGGTTTTTAGGTCAGCTCTCTGCAGGTCACCCTTGATTCTGCAGGTGACCTGCGTGCTTTTCAGGTGTTGGTGAATGTGGGACGGCTGGGTCACTGTGGTGAAGAAGTCGGTAAGTCTGGCTCTCACGTGCGTCTACAGCCAGTCCAATCCTCTTACAACCCCCTACTTCCTGCAGCACTCGGACCAGAAGATGAGATCAGCTGGGTGTGTTCAGGTCTTATCCTGAAGACGTCGTAGATCCTCGGCACAGAGTCACGCCAGCAGGTATCAAACACCAACTCGCTCATATCTGTGTTCGCTTTTACAGTGCATTCACTAACACGTCCCTCAAATAGATTTTTTTCTTACATTTTTGTCAATTTCAGCTTATTAAAATGTTGTAAAATAGGTGAACTAAGGTGTTTGGGCCAATTTTGATCAAAGGAAATAAACTAAATTTGTGTTTTTTTTTGCACAAATTACAAAAACATCTGAAGGTAGAATGTGAGATTTCTGATTTTATTTATAAAATGATACATGAGTGAATTTTGGTGGAGATATTTAAACTAAGAAATATGATTTATTTCACTTTTTGAACTTCTTTATCAGTTTAGTTTTACATTTCTGTGAAGTACAGGAGGCCTTACCCCTGGTGTTTCCAATAACTGCTGCAGATAGACACTGGGGATTCCCTTGTTGGATATTTCATTGGTAATTTTCCTAGATTCAGTTAAATAGATGGGAACAAACTGTGTCTTTGTGACAGACTGCTGCGACTAAACAATCTGATTTAAAATAGATTCTTGAGTCCTTTTGGTTCAAAGGTCAGAGTGAAATGATGTGACATTGAAAAAAAAAGCCTCAAATGAAAACTGAAAGGCATCTAAGTCCGAAACACTGATCAAGGCCACATTAAGAGGATGCAACAAAATTCTGACTCATGACTAGGTGAGCAGTTCTGTTTGTCCGCTTTGCCCTCAGCAGCTCCTATTCTGTACCAGGATGAAACGTGGGAGTCCCAAGCTTTGACGTCACTTGCACAACCTTTTCCAGAGCCAAGCGTGTTTTTGCAGATCTTATACCAGGTTCTGTTCCCTCCCACTTCCCAGCATCCAGTGGAAGAACGGATGGGAAATTCTGACGTCATCAACCTTGGCGCAGCAGGACGGAGGAGCATGCAGACCCTCAGGGTGCCGCGTTTGGTGCCCATGTGTTTGTGCCCTGTAGATGGTGAAATAGATGGTGCGGTGCTGCCCGCCTGTGCTGCACCTGCGTCCCAGCATGCTGATTGATCAGTTTGGTCATGTGGAATGTCACCATCTGCTCCCCAGTCCCTCTCACCCCTTCTTGTGTGAATGCCAATCACTGGCAGGAAGATGGTTATTTAAGCCATGTCAAATCAGGCGCATGACGATGAGCAATGTGCCAAAAAACACTCAGACTGTGTTGGAGGCGTAGCATGGACAGCAGCACATCTCATACTAAAAGAACAAGAGTTCAAGCTTGCAGATTTTTGTTTGCACATGTAAGTTTTTAGCTCCTTATTTATTCCTTCTCCATCAGCTGCTCCGTTTTTTTTACTCTTAATGGCCAATGGCATATCGGGGAGGGGGGGCATCAGTAGTGACATTCTTCATTGCAGAGCCTCAGATCCAGTGACATTTCTACCACAGGAAAAAAAAAGATATGCAAATATGATCTCATTAACATTTGCATTACCTGTTTGGATAATCACACTGCTGACAAGACGGCAATTAACCAAGATTGATGCAAAGTTCAGGGTGAGGGGAGGGTCTAAACTGGCTCTTGGATCAGATATGTTTGTCTTATAAAGGCTCAGTGTGTCAGATAAGTGGACTGATCTCTGTCAGAGGAGAAGGTCACTCACTGGTGCAACTGGATGTTTCCTTCTTTTACTTTTTTAAAGAAAGGTAAAAATTCTGAAATCTGTTTAGCATTTTAATGTTTGCATTTGCTTCCTAACTCTAGATTAAACTCAAATAAAGGCAAAAACATCCCAGCACTAGTAGAGACTAGAAATGATCGTGGTGATGAGGACAAAGTGGCTGACCTCCTAACCCAGTTAGCACAGGTAGCATGGACGACCAGGATTAGACTTTGAGTTTAAGGAAGCTGACAGCAGCTCACCTTTGGACAGACTGAAACGGGAGGAAAATCACGTTTGGCACAGTTTGAAGTACGACTATTGGTTTTGGAACAAAAAAACGTAACTTCCTAGCTGTCTTAGACAAATCTCACCTGCTTACATAAAAGTACTTTAAAGAAATACTTTTTAAAGCTCAGGCACCAAAATAAATTTTTTTACATTATTATTTTTTTCTTACAATCTCCACGATATGAAATGAGAAGACTACCTAATTGTTTTTAAAGTATAAACTAATATTCAAATAGTCACTAGTCAAATCAACATGACATGTTAAATGTTGAGATTTAAACAATTCAATTCACAAACAAAAAATCCTAAAAAATAATATATGGAGATGTCTGAGTAAGAATCTGCATCAAATGAATGAAAACGTGCATAAAAAAATATTTTTTTCTTTTTGTGTGCCTTTCAGAATTCACCTGTTATACAGTTAATATCAGATTGACAAGCATTAAATACTTTGAATAAAAAAGATCATCTTCTCCAATGACAGCATTAAATACATGCATGTTTAATTCTACAGGTTTACATTTGTCCACCTTGGCATCCAAAATACCTGAATCACCTTTGTGGTTATTTCCAAACCAACATGGTGCCTGTTTATGGTCCTACCCCGTCACATATTCTGTCATTAAAGTCAAGAAGGACACATTTGACAGGCTGTAAGATCACGATCTAAGCTGAATTAACGGGATTTTAAACAACAAAAGAGGAAAAATATGAGTTCTTTTTAAATCACACATTAAAGAAACTGCTGATTCAAGCTTTTACTCATGCATATTTAAACAAATGCATTCCCTGAAGGACTGAATATCGCCTGCCAACTATAAACCCAGATCATCAAGATGAATTCACATTTTAAACTGAAATAAATTCCTGAGTTTGGCCTCATCACATCAGATCTGCTGCAGGTTGGTGTAAACACTGACGTGTCAGTGATGTGTTTCGGATAAACACTTGGATCCTGTCTCAGTGGGAAATGTTTGATTGGATTCTTGTGCGGTTTCTGTCGAACACAAAGTGTTGCCAGGACCGGGTGTCACACTGTGGCTCTGAGCACCAAGCCAACTGCATCTTTTTCCCTCTCAGATTGAGTTTTTTTCATTCATGCAGCTCGTTTGATGCTCGATACAAACAAGCTTGTACTCTTCACAGCCCTGATTGTGTACTTTTGCTCCTTTTATTAGATTTGGTTCTATTTTTGGTCAAAATCAGCTTTAAGACTGCAGACAGTGGATTTGACCTGAAACAGAAAGAATGAGGGTGTAGACGATCACCCAGACGGACCAAATAACCTCTGAACCGCGCCGTGACACACGTGCCTTCACATTAAGACTTGGTTCTATTTGTAAATGTAGGTCAGACGAGGCTGTAGTATCCAGTGTTTACTGGAAACCTCTACCTGTCTAACAGGAGATTATCCTGGTGTCGTCATCACTGCTCAGTGAGCCTAAGGAAGGACTTCTGGACATGATTTTACACTGACAACGCGAGGTGATGCTTGAAGAAACATGTCTAAACACACTCATGCTTGTGTTTTTGCTCTGTTTTGATTTTGATTATCTTCTTATAATCCTAATTTGGGAATTCCCTCATCCTCATAGATCTGATGCTAGTTTCTGATGACATTTTGCAAATAAAAACAACAAGTATCACAAAAGCTAAAAAATTGCAGCCACATTATGTTTTGTTTGTTGGATTATTTCCTAACTCTAAACACAAAAGAGTGCTGATGAGACTGATGCTTGGTGCTGATCTTTAGTTAAAGTATCTCTCTCTCTCTCTCTTGGCCACCCCCCTCCCTGCAGCCTGAAATGGTCCAGCCCTGATTTGCATAAGTTGTCTGCGGGGTGCTGCATGACCAGCAAGGGTGGGTTAGAGGGAAGGAGTTCATGTGGACACATGAGTAGAGAGAGAAAGAGACGGACAGAGGAGCTGCGCGTGAGTCTGGAGTGGTGAACTGATCCGGTCAGAGTTATGTTCTGTGCTCATCCTGGATCCGGCACGGGAAACAACTCATCCATGTTCTGCTACAACATGAAACCTGTGAGTATCACTCTTTAAAATAAATAAATAATAATAAATCTGCACAGATCAGACCACATGATAGCATTAGTGATCAAGCTGCTGCCCTGTCACTTCATCCTCTTAGATCTTGTGTTTGCTTATTTATTGTCTTTGCAATTTTTTTTAATAATTTATGAGCAGATTGATTAAAGTTTTTTGCTGTTTTGTTATTTTATTACTTTATTTGCACACTTGGAAGTTTATGAGATCCTCTACTCAGCTCATGTAATTTCACACATTAGTTCATGTGTGTGTTTGATTTGCTTGATGTAAGAAAAAAAAATAAAAAAATGTTTTTCAAGTTGTTTCTATCTGTAACAATTAAGATTTAGAAAAGTTAAAGCCAGGTGTAAATTACACCTGAGGATTTAAGTTGAAGTTCAAACAAGAACAACACAAAAAAATAGAAATTTTAAAGTAAAAAAAACAATTTCTGCATCATATTTAACTAACTTATAAAGCTGCTGCATGCCTCTGGCTTTTAGTTTGAGGCTAAAAAAGGAAAACTTGTGTTAAATTGCCACAGTGAGACTTCCTGTTTGCTCGTGTAGTCAAGCCTGGCAGCAGAAAACATCTTGACATGAAGCAGATTGCTTCTATTTCTATTTGATTTAACCCTGCTATGTTGGAGCAGTCCCTCCACCGCTGCAGCCATTATCAAAGGCAGCTTTGATCTCCGACAGACTAACCATATCCAGACATCGTGTGGATCACAGAGGCAGAAAATTGGTTGCATGTGGTTGGAGTTGGTGGAGCAAAGCGTGGGCCTTGAATAGCAAGTTGATGTTTCACTTATCTCCCATCATGATGTTTGTTTACAAAAGAATAAGGGCTTGGTTTATAGGTTCGTGTGTTCTATCATAAAACAATGATTCGTTGTGCTCAGTTTTCTTCTGACTGTCACAAATAAAAACAAAAAGTTAAATAATCATTTGTGATCCCATGATTGATGGTTCGTAAATCAATGCTACGCTAAAGGAGGATGCCATGGAGATGGCCCTTCTCCAGCGGGGGCCAGAGAGGGCGTGCTGGGGCGGGGGGTGTGACCATTATTAACGGGTCGCCTGCTATGTTGATGGTAAGGAGGACAATTGGCTTTATCCTCTGCCATATGCTGCCCACGGCGGCTCAGACGGGCCCAGAGTCGACGGGGGCTCTTCTGTTTGGCCGAGTCCACAATCACCATGGGACTCGTGCCAGCCAGGGTCACGGCTGCGGGTGTGTGTGTGTGTGTGTGAGTGTGAGCAAGAGAGTGTTTAATAGGCTGCTTTACAGAACTTGTCGTCCGGGTAACTGACACCCCATTGACGCTGCACAGGGAGGTTTATTTTCATTTCCTGGGACACATCAAAGCAGTGGAGGGTTGTGCAGGTGCAGCCCAGGCCTCTTGTGGGTCTGAGCGAGCATCTATCTGTGTTTTCTTACAAACGCACAAAAACACCAATAATACTTTATAGTTTCTTTACCCTTTGGGATTTTTTTGTTTACAGCTACAAGTGTGCTTGAAACTGAATTCGATTTTGAGGCGAGCTGTGTCCCAGTCTCCTGAAGCCATGCAGCTGAACCTGATCGTGATTAGTGCAGGGATTTCTCATGGTGAATGGTTCCTAAATCCGGATGAGGAGGTGCATGGATCTGCAGCTTACGGATTATCACAGTGCCTCTAAGTGTGCATCAGCTCTCTGCTTTGTTTTCATAATACAGTCGCTTCAGCTCTCAGTGTTCAAACATTCGCGTCAGTCAGATGGTTCTGACGGCTTTAGACATACTTTATTATCTCATTTATCTTTGCAGGTCTACGGGCAGTCCCCCAGCACCGACAGCTCATCCTCACAGCCGTCAAACAAAACCCCCAACAGTGTGTTTGCAAGCACGTTCTTTGGTGAGTTCAAATTCTCTGATTACATATATCCTTTCAATGAGTGATTTTCTGCTGTCAAACTGTTAGTGAGTTAGTGGCAACAAAACTCAAGGTTTTATCTCAGTAAAGAGAAGGCAGACTCTATTGGAGCTTTTAGTTACACAATCTGAGAACGAGACAGTAAAATCCAGATTTAATCCTGAGGTAGACGTCATTATTGCATTTGCACACTTTTCCATTCATGTTTTCCCATTCCCTGTAAATACTATTTTCTTAAAATGTGTATATATTCAATAGTTGAAATCTTTTTTATCTTGTTATTCTATTCTATTCTATTCTATTCCTAAAAGAAACCTCAGCCAGGCAGCTCCTTTAGTTTGTTTCCTATCATTCTTACACCCTTTTCTGCCTACTTGAGTCACTCAATTTTTTGTTTTTCACAACGTTATCACATGTAAAATGTAACATTAAATGACCATAGTGATTAAAAACTTACAACAAAGCTACAAATAGATAGGGTTGTATGAAATAGTATAAAATAGTCCAAATACCTCACAATATGAGCTGAAAAAGCCCAATATAACTCCCTTCAGGTTAATTCAAAATACTTTACTAATCCTAAAGGGAAATTAAATATGATTAAAGACTAAAAACATTTAAATCAAAGACAATCTAATATAAAATGCTAAAAAGACCATGAAAAGGGACAAATTATAATTAAAAAAAATGCAAAAACCCCAGCAAAGATGCAGTTTGGCTGAGGCTGTTTGAGATGCAGTTCCACCTCCAGGCAGTAACATTTCCTTCTTCATTTTAGAGGGGATGAGCAATTCGCCTGACATCTGGAACGCTGTAAATGGACTCAACCAGCAAGGCTATGAAGGTGCGCTGGGAGCAGCCATGAGCCACCAGCCTCAGGCAGGGAGCTACAGCAGCCTGCAGCAGACGCTCAGTAACCTGGTGGGTCCTCCATCACCCTGGATGTTTCAACCGAGGAGCTTTTTGACCCCTGTGGGTTAAAGCTGTGTGTTTGCTGTTTGTTCAGGACTTTTCTCCACACTCAGTGATTGCTGCTGACATGAACAGAGGTCTTCCACCGGTGTCCACCTTTCATCGTAACAATACTCGCACTCCGTCAGAGAATTCAACAGGTGAGATTTGCTGCTTTTCGCTGTTATTTTACATTCTTATTATGATTTTACAACAACAGTTTTTTATTCAGTCTCAGGAAGCCATGGAAATGTGTCTGGAGCGTCACAGACGGGCGATACTTTGGGAAAAGCTCTGGCTTCTGTAAGTATGCACCACCTCAATCCCATTAGAGCAGCTCATCTATGCCCGGTTATGTTCAGTCAGGTCAGGACATAAAAGAAGGGCCTCAGAGCCCCAGAGGAATAATGCAAACCCTGCTCCCTGCCAGTGACGGGGCAGTGCATATTAAAGAAGGACCACTCTCATGAAGAAAGACGCTTTATTGGCTGCAGAGCAGTAAAATGACAAGAATTGATGAGTTCAGTTCGGGTTACAAGGGGAGCTCTGAGGGTTGTGGCAGCGGCTGTTAAAGCTCACACAGAAATGACAAGTTGTGCTCTTAAAATGATCCATTTCTACTCCTTCTCTGTGTCAGATTTATTCACCAGATCACACGAGCAGCACGAGCTTCACCTCCAGCTCCTCCACACCGGCCAGGTCTCCCTCCCCACTCCCAAATGCTGCTGACGCTACAGGTAAAACTGAGTCAAACACACAGCTCAATTACCCATTTTACATTATGCTCCTTCACGTTATAATTTGGCTTTTCTTTATTTATCATCTCAGGTACCAACATGTGGCCTCGCAGTTCAGTTCAGGCACCTGTCTCACCTCACTATGAGTCCTCGCTCATATCAATGGTAAAGAGCTTCCATTAAGTTTAAAATGACATGGTTAAATAACAAGTCCAACGGCATTTAAAAAAAGTCTAATTATATAAAATATAAAGCTGGATATATGATTAGAAAATGTAATTACATGTAAATAGTGATTCTCACATAAACACCATAAAACAGAAGTAACATTCACAAAAATGATCACTTTTTAAGATATTTAAAACAGTTTTGCTGTTTAAACGTTCTTATTGGACATTTTCCTTGAATTTAATTATTATTAAAAGAAATATTTCCTTTGGAATCATCCCTGTGTTTCCAGAGCAAGTTTTCCCCGGATTTAGAGACAAAACAAACAGATTTCCACATTCCTTCAAATATACATAGAAAACATTAGGAACTAAAGAAGCATCTCCCAGCTCTGTTCCAATAAGTACACAATAAAATAGGGATTATGTTTAAGAACTAGGGGTTATAATGGATTTAAATTAAATCATTGGAGTAAAGTTTATTGACAGAATTGGCTCTGGGAAATAATGAAAGAATCTCGCTCAGAAAATAAAAACTTAAATAGTCAGCACCAAAAATGAAAAGAATGTTTTTCAGCCACCCTAAAAATAACCGATTTCCCCAAATTTTAGCGTTCATGCTAAATCTAAAATAGTCTACTTCTTGACAGTGGATTTTTATAAAAGAGAGATCCCGGACAAGCCCCACGTGTCATGACCTAATGGGTGCAACAAAGGGGAGACACGTCATGAGTAGAAGATGACAAACAGTAATGAGAAAGAGTTCAAATTCACATCAGACGTTTACATTATGGGATGTTGGGGTCAGGCAGATTATGTGTTATAATGTGTAAATAACACAAGATTAACATCAAAGGTGATAGAAGGATGCTGAGAAGCGCTCCTCTATCATCAAGAAAAATACAATGAGCCTATTTGTAAAATTACGGAACTCAAAAATTCAAGTTTTAGATTTTAAATGTTTTTAATCAGTTTGCACTGGATGCTGAAACGTCTCCTGGTGTTTCCAGTCTCAGGTGGAGGACCGCCTGGACAGACTGGACGATGTTATCCATGTTCTGAGAAACCACGCTGTGGGCCCCACAGCCGGGCTGCCCGCCGACATCCACGGCCTGCTGAACCAGTCCCACCACGGCCAGCCGGGCTCCACCAGCTCTCTGCCACTCACCTGTCATGCTCCAGCCATGGTTAGCAAACACTACTTTGAAGTATTTAAAGCATGGCAGGGCAGTGTGCATGGAAATTCCAACGGGTGTGCAGGGTGTTTTGTTTCAGGAATTTTCCACTGGCTATGTGTCTCTGACATCAGAAACAAGGCACAATGGGGTTACCGTAGAGTATGTGAAGACTGTAATTCCACTGTGTGTGTGTGTGTGTGTGTGTGTGTGTGTGTGTGGGGGGGGGGGGGGTCACTCCCATTCCAACATGATTCCCTGTCAAACAGGCCAGAGGATTTTAACCCAGCTGGAGTGGAAGTCTGCAGGGAGAATGGTTTTTGGTCTAATCCTTTGGGGGAGGGTGTATTAAATTCTTCCACTCTTATTTTTTTCCCTCCCAAAATATGTGTCAGATAAAAGTAGACCATTCACGAAAAGAATTAAGGGAGTGTTTAAAGATAATATAGCAGTTTTAAGGGAAGAATTACTCTGGTCTGAGATTAAATGAATTCTGTTGATCTACTAGTTTAAAACTGAGAGGACAGATGCTGGTTCTGGGAATTCTGAGACCCTGATTGGACATGAAGAGTGACTGAGTGAAGATTTAGCCAGTTTAAGACATGATATCTTCAGATACTCAACAATAAATTAATGAAGGCAATTATCTTGTTTGTGTCATCAGGCTGATGGCGTTAGCGTGAACAACAACCAGTCAGCCTTCCAGAGCCACCCATACCCGGCCAGACAGAGGCCTGCGCTCCTACAGGGAGGAGGAGGAGGTGAAGTGCTTCCTCCAATCTTATGGATCAATCTACCCACCTTGTTTATCTTCAGTTTGGAGTTGAGTTTCCTTCATGTTTTGTGTGTGGTCTTGTACAGGTGGTTTAGGAGTTCAGGGGGACCTGGAGCTGAAGATGGAAAGCAGAGAAAGGGAGGAGATGATGTTCATCAATCACGGTCACAGCTCAGACAGCCCGAGATCAGACGAGGAGAGTGAACACAAAGGACACGGAGAAAACAGGTGACGACTCATCCAATCTTTTTTTTCTGAAGAGGAAATGTCAGACAACCACCTGACGTTGTGTCCTTGTCTTTATCTCTTTGCTGTAGCATCCATGAAGATGAGGACCTGAGTCCGGAGCAGAAGGCCGAGCGCGAGCGCGACAGGAGGATGGCCAACAATGCTCGTGAGCGTCTGCGTGTGCGGGACATTAATGAGGCCTTTAAGGAGCTGGGTCACATGTGTCAGCTGCACCTGAAGAGCGAGAAACCACAGACCAAACTGCTGGTGCTGCACCAGGCCGTAGCTGTGATCCTGAGCCTGGAGCAACAGGTCAGAGGTCAGTACATCATCAGGTCGTCCTCTGGGATAGTTTCACCTTACAGGGAGATTATAGGTCCAACCACATCTCCAACATCGGTCAAAGACTTTAAATGAACATCTTCAAAATAGGGTTTTTGCCTCTTTATGCAGAAGTTAAAGCTTATTAAAACAAATGTGACCACATGATGGCAGCACAGTAAGCTGTAAATAACAGCAATGAGTAAAGTAGACTTTGTGCAGAGCGCTGATAATAAAAGAATAAAAATGAAAAGTGTATTTTTCATTAAACACTGAGCAGAGTTTTATTGCATTTTTTAAACTTGATGTGAAAATGACACATGTAGTGCACTTTAGATGTCTGAAGCTCTTCCTTCAGCGAAGTGCCAACTTTTAATTTGTTGCATCCTGCAGAGAGAAACCTGAACCCGAAGGCTGCGTGTCTGCGGAGGAGAGAGGAAGAGAAGGCATCCGCCATCATGAACGATCCACAGTCTGTGCATCTGGCTTTTCATCCTGGTTTGACTGACCCATCTAACCCCATGGGCCACCTCTGAGCAGCTGACTCTGAAGGTCTGTCACTGAAGGTTGTTTTTGTCACAATTTTAAATCAATGATCCGTTATAAGGAAAAACAGGTTTTAAACTTCAGTGCATTAACATTGAAAACAGCTTAAATTCACTGAGTTAGTGTGAGTTTTTTTGGATATTGTTACGTTTTACTGCCGTTATTTGTGACGCTGTGTTTCTTTGATGTCCAGATGCTGAATGAAGAACACGCAGGAAAGCCCAGCTCTGACAGATGTTCGGAGTTTTCTGTAAATTCAAACCAAGCAGACTTCACTGAATAGACCGCCTGATGCAGTTGAACAATCATTTCATCTTCTTCCAAATGGACTTTAACTCTGTGCCTAAAACTTTACCTGTAAAACGGACACATGCATTGTGAGCTGCATATGTTTTGTACATATTTTGTTTATTTATTTATTTATCTGTCTCAGTCGATCAGAATGAATGAGCTCTGGTAGTTTTTATCTGCAGCCTGAAAGCAGCAGAAGCAGACGGGTTGTGACGGAACATTTTCTGTGCGTCACACACTTTTCCACTGAGCTCAGATTTGTGTTTTCAGACAACATATTTATTTTTTTTCCTGCGGCGTGTGTGAGAGCTTGTAAATATCGCCGGGATTTGAGCATTCTGTGAATGAACAGATCTCCAGGAATGTTCTTTAACACGTAGGCATCAAATCTTTTCCAAAAGCGTGTTATTTAATGATGTTAATTCACCGCTGACATGATTCTCCTCAATCTCTGATGGACAGAATCCCTTCTTCTCAGTGTATTTATTCCTCCTCTAATGTACAATATTGGTGCATGTTTGAGTTTTTAATAGTTTTTTTATTTTAGTTTATCTTTTATACAAATATTGTGAATTTAATACTTTTTTCTTTTTCTTTTTGTTGTTTAACTCCTAAGGACTGTTTTTGTGATGTTTACTAGATGTAACTACAACTTATTCTCTGAGCAATATGATGTCATAGATCATAACGCTGAACACATAATCATGAAAAACAGCATTAATTTAACAAACCCCTGCTACAAGGTGTAATATATGTGTACAGTTTGAAGGAAAGGCATGAGTCAATGATGTGGCAATAAATGTCTTTTTCCAAGTTATTTCTGTTTCATCTCACAGAGCAGGGGTTCCCAAAGTTTTTCCTTTGAGGACCCTCTTGCCCATGTCCAAGACAAGCCCCCAACCCCAACTCCTACACGCATAAACACATTAAATATGATCATTTACCAACTTTATACAGATATACAGAGTTATAACTTTTATATAGAGTTCTGGTTGGGTGTGTTATTGGAATTTTATAAATGTAATTTTTACAAATAAAATCTTGCTAACCTCACAACCTCACAAGATAAAATTGTGGAGACCCCCTTGGGGGTCCTGACTCCCAATTTGGGAACCCCTGCCATAGAGCTTTAAAACTATCAGGTACAGAGATGTGCTCTGCATTCTTTGTACAGTCAGAGTTCGTACAGAGCCTTTAAAAATGTATTTTTACATACCCCTATGAGAATCCCTGTCCTGTTTTTAGAATACACAGTTTTAGATCATAAAATTTAAACAGAAAGTTGGAATTCTGCCAAAACAAGCTCTGACAACATATCATATATCTGGCAGCTTTCAGTTCTTTAGAAGCAGAATGTATGAGGGATTTTGAATAAAAGAAATAACAATAAAACAAACAAACAAAAAACACACAGCTGCTAATCACACAGTTTGCAACATTTTAACCCTTGCCTGATAAATGAAATAACAATGGTAAAATAGCTTTTTCAAAACTTTCATCTTTTTATAGACTAGTGTAAATAAAACAATCATAATTATTAAACAAAAAAGGGGTAAATATATAATAAAATGTAATTGCCATTTATCTCCTGCAGTACATCTTCCACAAGGAGGCAGAAGACTTGTGGAAAATTTAGTGAAGCAGAAGTTAGGAAAGTACCAATCCTGTTAAAAAGATAGAGGCCAAGAAAAGTTAGGAAAATTTGTATCTTTAACATCAAATATGATATACTTGGCATTAAAGATGCACATTTTTATGCAATCTCTTAAAAAACTGTAATTTACATATTATTATTCACTCAATATCAACTAACAGGAGTTCCCTAACCACATGCTCCAATGCTGCTCACAAAAAATGAAAACAACTTATAATATTTTTCATATATTAGTCTGCAGGCTTTTTATAAAGGGTTTTATATTACAGTGCAACAATAATAGAAATGATTAAAAAATAATGACATGTCTGTTATTTGTGTTTATTTTATGCATTTTAAACGTATTTTGTTATATTTGTGTGAAACTGGACCCTGATGAGAAGAAAGAATGGGGAGGCAGCTTGGTGACAAAAATCTAGAGGGTATTTTATTAAACATGGATATTTACATGATCAATTATAAATACAGACTGACTTTACAACATATGAGACAGGCCAGGTAATCGCAGGGTTTTTATCTTTGCATGTGGACCTTGGCTGTTAGTAAACAACAACAACAAGAAGGTCTATCTTGTTACCAGTCAGTGGACACAATGATTTTTCTATTTGATCATATTTTACTTGTTAAAATGTCAGGGGAGGCAAACTCCTCACTGGATGGAGGTCAGATTTTCATGCTGGACTCACGGTTACGTCACGATGGGTGGTCACGTGACCAGGCGGAGCAGCGTGAGCGCCTCTGAGCGGGGCCGGGGATCGAGTCTGCCCGCTCACAGAGCAGTCTGCTCGGTCACAGGAAGAGGACACACCCCGCTCACCGGAGACGCAACAGTCGGTAAGTTTCTGAGCGATTGAGAACAACATCTGGATAAAGTAGCAGAATCATTAGTGACGCCACATCTGGAGCGATTAGGAACAGGCTGCTTTTATAGATTTGAACTTTTTTTTGAAAGTTTATGCTTAATTTTCCACTTCCTCTTACTGTTAGATCTTCACAGCGCCTCATAAACGATCTTATCTTTGATTGGAGCATTTTTGTTGTTGTGAAATTACATTTATATATAAATATAAAATTATTTTTCAGCTGCTCTTCTTAACTTACCATCAAATACACACAAGAGGAGTTCTGACATCTAAAAACAAACATTTACAAAGATACCGTGTACGTTTTGTGAGTTTTATTGGTGTTAAAATTTTAAATGATTTGTTATAATGTCATGGTGTGCAGACCAGAGGAAGGTCAACTTTATCAAGTGAAAACAGGACCTCATGCAGCAGGAAAAATAAATTAGATTTTTTTCTTAATTGAAAAATAATTAAAAGATATTTAATTGAGATATTTTTACTTGTACAACTAAAAAAAGGGCCTCAAATTAGAAAAATAAATCTGAATATAAAAAGTTGCAATGTGTGGATTCATATTTAAAACCTGCTGGAAAGATAAAATTCCACCCATGTAGAAATTAAATTGGGGACTGAACACAATCACTCAGAGGGCCACAAATGGCCCCCCAGGTAAATGAACAAGGACCACCAGCTGTGTCCATCATCTTGTGTTTTTACTGCAGCAGTTTGGAAGATAAGTTAATTTGCAGTCAATGTGTGTTGTGAACTCTCCAATTAGAATTCTCACCATATAATAAATTTATAACGCTAAAAATAATTAAAAATGAACTTTTAAGGGTTTTCCCATCAGCAAAGAGAACTAAATACAACAGTTACACCTATAACTGGTCTATTCAACATTTGTTCCTGGTTTAAAAAAAAGAAAATGTTAATAAAGTTTCTGACCACATAAATCAGAATAATAATATCTATGCCCTGGTCTGTAGTTTGGATGTAGTTTTTTAAATGTTTGTATCTTAGTTAAATTGTAAACTTCATCCTTTATTTTATTGTTTTTTTAGTCCTGGTTTATTCAGTTACGTTTCTTGTCTCTGTCTCCTTTTCCTGTAACCTATCCTTTTTACTGTGTCATCAGTCGCCCTTATTATGCCTCCAGATTGCCATCAACACCTCTGATAACTATTACTTATGTCTTTAACTCCAGCAACCTTTAAGCTTCTGCCGTTTTATTTCTTGGCTCTGATAATAACGCTGATTTGTGCTTTTCTGTCTGCTTCACGTTATGTTTAGGTCCTCCTCTCACTGTGGATTGTCACAGGATGGGGCTCTTGACATGATACGTTATTGTCCGCTACACAACACCTCTTGTGTTTGGTTGTCTCTGCCTCATAGTAGTGTATTTGTTGACAAACATATTCCTCAAGTACTAAACCATGAAGTGGGTGACGACACCTCGGTGTCTTGGGCCAGTTGCGATCGTCATGCCGTGGCTTCAGCTTGAGCTGTACAATAGTGCCCTGTCATTAGTACACAGAAGGAGCTGTTTTCATTGCACAGCAATATCATCCTGTCAGCAGCGCCCGCTTCATGGCTGCAGCTGTGAGTGGATCCCAGGATGTGTCAGCGTGCTCTAGTGTTTTGTAAACAGTTTGTTTACTATCATGATCATACGTTTTCAGTTCACTCTCCCATGCAAGTTCACACAGCCTCCATTTAACTTCTGTATTTGTGTTTTTGGTAGATTATTGGTGATTCCGTCAGAGACCGAGGCAAGATGGAGTCTCACGGGCTGAGCGGCTCCCCGGATGTCAGGAAGGGCTACGTGCTGCAGCACAGTCCCAGAGGCAGCCAGGATGGGATGTTTGGAGTCAGGGTGCAGGTTCAGGGCATCAAAGGTCAACCTTTTGTGGTCCTGAACAGTTCTAGCCAGGACAGCCACAAGGACATTTCTGTCATTACTCACCAGGCAGGGTACAATCCAGGAATGGTGAGAAGGTCTGCAGATGAAAGACAGTCTCCATCTGAGACTCAGAGGACAGCAAACTCCTCTGGCTTTTATTATCAGAAACAACCAGAGAGCCCAAGACCTTATGACCCTGAAAGTAATAACTTTTCCTTTGGATCCACTCCTCAACACACCAAACCCAGGATCCCTCTGCCTGCTGAGGGTCCAGCTCTAGACTCAGCTGAGGTGACCCAAAATGAGACGCCTCCCTCAGATGAACACGGCTCTCCACAGTTCCCCAGCTCAGTGGACACAGACTCCATCATGTCTGTCGGGAAGTTAATAAGTCAGTTCAACAGCACCCTGCAGAGAGGAAGAGGACCAAGGAAAAGACTGGACCCAGAAGCTTGTCGGAGGTCTCGCAGTGTGGACAATAGATCTTCAGACTCTTCCTCCTCATCTCCTTCTTCTAGCAGAGCCTCCTCTCTGAAGGGCAGAGAAACCTCCAGTGGGATTTATCCTCCTGGATCAGCCAGAGCGCGACTCCTTGGAGGAGAATCCCCTTCGAGAAACAAAGTGGAGGGGAACGAGGCAAGAACACAACACAAAGAGTCCATATCTCTAAAAGCAGAGAAACCCTCTGTTCTCAGGCTGCGTGGCGAAAAAACGGATGGATCTGACGAAAGAGACGCACAGGTAAAGAGTTCTGCTTCAGTCCAAAGTCATTTTGATCAGGTTATATTTTATTAGCTGTATGTTTTCTAACCAGGTAACTCCTGATCTTCTGAAAGGACAGCAAGAGCTCTCAGTAGATCCACCTGAAGACACGACAAAGCAAATACTGATCACGTACCTTCAGAACGGGTAAGAATCCCAACTAGCTGGGTCTCACTAACTCTAAAATGAGCTTTTATGACATGATAACAGCTATAAAATACATGAGCAGCATCTCTAAGGCTCACTAAGTCACATGTTACATGTTGTTGTACAAAATGTGTCAAAAACTGGTGAATGGATGAAAACATGCTGACACTGAGGTTTATTTCGGGGTATTTTGCACAAACAAGATATATCCTGTAAGCCTTAGCTGTCAGAGCTTTAAAAACACCCAGTTGCAGGTGTTAAAGTCTGAAGGCAAAAACGTTTTGTTTGGAAAAGGAAAAACCCCACATTCCTGCTTCAACTTCAACTCCGCTGTGAAACACGGCAGGGTTAGTATTATGGTTGGGGCCTGTGGCATGGACATCTGGGATGGGACATTTTCAGGAATTACTACATTTCAAGAAGTGAGAATTTTTTTAAAAATAATATTTTATTAGAACTAACCTATTTCCCTATAAAGATAACATTTGTAGTGTTTTAATTCACCTTTTCTAGTGATGAGTTTGAATTTGTGGCTGTTCCAGCTGTGTGCACTTATGTGCACAGTGAGGAATGCGGAGCATTTTTACTGATAAAATAATAAAAAGTAAACATCTACCATAGGCTGCTTTATGCCGGGTTGAACTGTTATTTTCTGCTGTAACACAGGTCAAAGTGAACGAAGCAGCTTCGCTAGAGTCTCCACACGGTTACTGGGTTTGTAAATCTTTGTTTTGCCTCTCAGGACAACAGATGATGACTCCACCACTGAAAGAAAAGTCAAACTGCTGCTTGAAAAGATCAACAAGCTGAAGTGGAGGACTGCTGAGAGCGTGGAGGAGGAGGAGAAAGTGAGAGCTTTAATCAAGCCATTTATGTCTGTGCCTCACGCTCCAGATAACATTGTGTTTTTGGATGTCTGTTTGGCTTTTCTGCAGCACCATGCAGCAGAGACCATGCTCCTGCAGGAGAAACAGGCAGCTCTGGAGAGAGAAGTGTGCCAGTTCAAACAAAAACTGGAAATTGAGATTAAGGTGTGGCGCAAATCTCAGTTTTTGCTCATTCACCTCTAACAGCTGGTTCCTGTAACGAATTGCGGTATCATTTTTTTGTTTTTTGTACAGAACGAGATGATTTTAGCAAAGGCCTTTGAGAAAGCCAGGACTGATAAGAAGAAACTCCAGGAGGATTTGACCAAAAGTCAGACAGAAGTCTGCAACTTGAGACACAAACTGGCTGATCTTGAGGCAGAACTCCGGTCTACCCAACAGGAGTAAGGATGTGAACCACAGCTTATTTATTAGTAACGCCTTTGGCTGCATTTTCACTCGTTCTCTGTTCAGTTCATGCTCCTGACCAGGACATGTGCTCCAAAATGAGGAAAGTGGATAAAAAGGAGGACTAAAGAAGGAGTGTCAGGAATTTTAAAAATGTACAGCAGATGAGCGCTATCTGGAAGTAATGTCTAAAAGTCTTTGTGACAGGCGGCGATTAACAAAGTCTCTCATATTTAAAATCTGAAAGTTCTCTGCTGATCTTCCTGCCTGCCTCATCTCCTGGTTTTGAGCTTTATTACGCTTGAATGATTCATAGGTCAGAGACGAGTAACTAAAAAAAAGACATTCCTCTGAAAATAGTCAGGTGCTGGACAAAAATCAGTGAGAGAGCATCCAAAGTCTGAAAAAAAAAATTTGAAAGTCTTCTAAAAACCTGGAGAAATGTTGATCAAGGCCATAATAAAAGATTATATGACTACATGGAATGAAAATATAAATGAATGTGGGTCAAATCAAGAGGACATATTGTGCAAAACTCTCCCTTTACATGCTTTTGTGCTGCCATGTGGGTCTCTACTGCCTCTATAAACACTCCAAACTTGAGAAATTCTGCGCATCCAGTTTCATTCAATGTTTGGTTTTAGGAATTATGTGACTTCAACAAGCTATTTCAAAAGGTCCCCATTTGTGATGTCACAAAAGGGGCAATTAGCATAGAATCACCTCTCACGTGCAAGAGAGAACTGATGCTGGAGGAGCAGCGTCTCTACTCCGAGTTCCTCCCAGATAGTGAAGTTTCTCAGCTTATAGCAGCCTGATTGGGGAGGGGTGGGCGTGGCCATCTCTTGCTTGTTTTCTTAAAGTGACAGAGTCCTGAAACGGCTCATTCTGGAAGGTACTGAAAATGTCATCTAAACACGTGTTTCCTGTTCCTGTGTGGTGTTGTCAGAGTGAATCAGATGAGGACAGAGAGAGAACGATCTAAAGCGGAGATGAAAGACCTCCAGCAGCAGCTCTCTGAGATGCACGATGAGCTGGACCGAGCCAAGGGGGCAGAAGTGATCAACACAGAGAAAGAATTTCTTCTGAAGGTAAAGTAGAACCTCATGAACACAAAACTGTACAGATTTTTACCAAAACCCTGACTTTTTTTGTTTGATGGCTGTTTGTCAGGATTTGGCACAGCTCCGTGTGGATTTTCAGGAGATCCTACAAGCAAAGGAGGAGCAGGAGGAGATCCTGCAGCACACAGAAAGGGAGTTCAGTGCCCTGAAGGGGGCGCTCAAAGAGGAGGTGGAGACTCATGATAAATACATGGCAGCTTTAAAGGAGGAATATGAGCAAGAGCTGAGGAAGCTGCTGATAGATTTAGAGCTGGCTAAGGAGGTAAATAAAGATATTCGTCCTGATTAAACAGCTTTAATGTGATTCATTTAAACTTTGATCATCTTCATGCTGTCCTGTAGAGCAATGCTCAGCTGGGTCAGGAGAAGACCGAGGCAGAGGAGGAGAGAGGTGCAACGAAGGTGCAGATGAAGGAGCTGATCCAGGAGCGGGATCACCTGAAAGGAAAGATCAGAGAGCTGACCAACAAGGTGGATCAACTGAACCAGACCATCCAGGAGCTGAAAACCACAGAGAGACTGGTGGAACAGAGAGCAAAGCAGCTGGAGGTGAGGAGAACATGGAGACTCAAACACCTGACGTGATTGTTTCACAGGTGAGGCTGTGTTCAGTGTTCACCTTGTTCTTCAGAGGGAAAAGCTCCAGGTGGAGGAAACTCTGAAGGATGTAAGGAGAAATGAGGAGGAGATGAGTCAGTCTAACCAGTCTCTGCTTTCTCGCCTGGAGGATGTACAGGTAACACACACCTGTTCAGAATCATATGATATCCAGACGTGGAATGACAGCTAGAAAATGGATCCTTTTGCTTTGTGTTAAAAGAGTAAGATGACCAAACTAAACCACGAGCACAGGGAGCTAAAAGAGAAGCTGAAGGAGGAGAGGAGACAAATGGAGGAGCTGTGGAAGACCAAAGCAGAGCTGGAGGATGAGAGGAGGATTCAGGACAGAGCTATGGAGCACCTACAGAGGAAGGTAAAAGGTTGAAACTTCTGCTTTTATACACCTCCAAGGAAAAATCCTGCAGAAATCCAGAGCCAGATGAGGTTCTGTTTTCAGCCACGTGAGATCAGGCGATGATTTATGTGTTTACGGACTTTTAAAAGACGTCCACTTATCTGAGCTGTGTGCTTATCTGCCTGCTCAGATGAATAACATCATGGAGGAGTGTGAGGCCTCCACAGATGTTCTTCAGAACCAGGTTGACGAGGCCAGAGAGAGGAGTCAGAGGGAGTTGGCCGAGCTGCGGAGACAGCTGCAGGAAAAGGGCGCAGAGCTGGAGAAATCCAGAGCGACGGCCAAAAAGCTGCAGGAAGAGGTGTGGTGCTTTGTCTCTGATTCAGCAAAACGGAGACTCAGCTGCTTCTATAGCCAATAAAAGCAAAAGTCAGCAACATGTTCTCCTGCTTCAGAATTCATCTTAAACTTTTCTGACTCACATTTGCAGTTGGAAACTCATTTCAAACATGTTTTACCTTAATGACTTTTTTGACCACCGGTCTGTTCTCTGGCCAGCTCCTTCCTCTGGTGGAGGATCTGCAGAGGTGTCGCAGGGAGCAGCAGGAGGCCCAGACGAGGAGCCAACAGCTGGAGCAGAGGGTGGAGGAGCTGGAAGAAAGGAACGCCACCTCGCAGGAGGATCGAGAGCGTCAGGTCAAACTCCTGGAGGTAAAGACCCAGAAATATCTGCATATCAACCAGAATTAAGATCATTTAAAGTCAGAAGTTACATTACAGTTTTTGACGGGTTAAATTATATATTTTTTCCCTAATGACCATAATAACCATGATATCACACATATCCTTCCTGTTAAGATTAAAATGTTCCCAAAAACAAGCTGGTCTTGGTTCGGTGAACCAGCAGAAGGTTTACGTCAGTGTTTTAAAACTCAAAGGAAAAAGGTCAGAGTTAAAAGCAGAAGTTTATCTCATGTTTGTGCTTTTCACGGCTCATTTCTTCCGTGTACACCACTGAAAAGAAACACAAACTAAAACAGAAAAACACTTTCAGACATTCATTTACATAACACACTTCTATAGATTCGCTCATCAGCAGCTGGAGCTCAGATATGATTGTTTTTTTTCCATTTTCTCTTATTTATATATTCAAACATGTGGTGTCTAACACACTTCAAAGGTCTAGAACCATATTTTATTATTGTTTTAATTTAATATCATTTTTGGGTCATTTTAAAACATTTAAAACATTTTTGTTTTAAATTTAATTTGACTTTGCTGCCATGAAACGATTTGAGTAAGACAATACCAATGATTGAAATTAGTGATAATAATTTTGAATTAATCTTACAATATTTAAGCTGCATTAATGATAAAATTAACTTATTCACATATATGCGTCCCTAAGTGTTGGTTTCTGTGACCTTTGACCCACTCGGTGCAGAGCTGTTTGTCCTACTGATGACAAAACATTACACTGAGCACACTCAGTGTTGACACTGCCTATCAGCTGAGGAAGCTTGTGTTTACTGTAAGAAGTTATCAGACCTGTCTGGATGTTCTCACAGCCCCCACCACACACACACACACACACACACACACACCTCTGGTTTCCTTTGCCAAACACTGCTGCAGAGAATCTATAAAATAAATCTTTAAAGGTGTTTTCAGCGACGTTCCTCTCTTCTCAGGAGCGAATGCATCACCTGGAGGAAGATCTGAACGATGAGCACAGCAGTGCTGACCGCCTGATGGAGCGATTAGACAAAACCAAAGAGCAGGTGAGGTTTATTTCTCCTGTGACCTTTAAAAAAAATCTGTGATATAATTTGTTGTCCGTCTCCAGCATGAAGACTCAGCCCTACATCTGTTTTTATTATAAACACAAGTACAGCTGACTTCTCAGATTTCCTCTCTGGTCATGAAAACTGCTGATTAGTGGGAAGATTTTTTTTTTGCTCTGTTGGAACTCACTTTGACAGACTTGTTATAATCTTAATTTATGCTGTCACATCTTTGCTGTGCATGTGAAGTAGGCCGTTGTGCTTCTGAGCGAAGCCCCAGCAGACTAATTAACACAGATTTGGGTGGAGGGTAAAAAGAAGAAAACGACACTCTTCTCTAGGCCTCTTGATGTTTATCATTAGTGATGAGAGTTTATAGATCTGATGCTTCCCACATTTCCTCTGAGCTTCAGATTCACACTGAACACGTCTGTCATCATATTTTTGTCTTTTCTAATAACATCTGACAGTATTACCATGCGGTACCAAACTTTACCCTGTGTTACTGTGCGTCACCGTGTGTTACTATGCGTTACCATGTTGTACCATGACTTACCATGGATTATCATGCATTACCATGTGTTTTAATGTGTTACCGTGTGTGTGTTGCAGATGGATCAGATGAGGAGTGAACTGCTGCAGGAGCGAGCGGTTAGACAGGACCTGGAGTGTGACAAGATGAGCTTGGAGAGACAGGTAATGATCTGAGTCCTTACACCATTACGCTGAACAACAAAACAAAGTTAAACGAGGGATTAAGATTAACTCTCGACCCACAAGAAAATAAATCTGAGTTGAGCTGTTTGGGAGTTGCACATGCTCTTCCTCTTCCTGCAGAATTGATCCAGGTAGATTTTCTGTAAATAAAAAAGAAGACAACAAACCATCCTTCCAAAGTCAAGCCAAAGAATTCCTGTTTAATTCCTGAGACCACAACTAAACAATAATCTGTTTTATAATTAAAAAACAAGTCTGAGAAACTTTTTTACACTTCTGTAAAAAACAACTTTGCTTTAACTTTCACTCAGCACTAATTTTTCCTTAAAGGGACGAGTCAAGCTAACAGCTAATTAAACTGAGGCTAAATCTGAATTCAGTCATCAAAAACAAGAAAGACCTCTAAAACTAAAAGTCTCCAACCTGAATGTACCATCAAATAATGTTTGTGGATTTAAACTTTGTGTTTTTGGGGATATTCTCATTTAAAGATGAACCTTGTCTTTTAATTATAGAAATAGGGTGAGTCAACTTTGTAAAAGACCTTAATCTGCAGATGGAGACTGGTGTAACTTAGAACAGATGAAGTTCAAGGCTGAAACACGTTTGTGTTGGACCAGGTTACTGATCGTTTTCACGTTCATGTTTTGTACTTTCTGAATGTGTCCTTCAGATTAGCACTAATGAACATCTTCTATTCAATCAACCAATAAATGAAAATCTTCTTCACAGCCTTTATATAAATGATAATTAAGAGACAAAACTTCCAACTCTATGTTTCCTGCTTCAGAATAAAGACCTGAAGAGCCGAGTGGTTCACCTAGAAGGATCACAGAGAACAAATCAAGACGCCCTCGTCTCCAAACTTAACAGCCGGATCCTGGAGCTGGAGGAGAGGTTGCAAGGAGAGGAGAGGTGATCTTCTAGAAGGTCCGAGACATCACTCACAGGAAGCTGGAGCAGAGATGTAATCTCTCTGTGCTTTTGCTCTTAGGGACAACAACAGCATGCAACAAGCAAACCGAAAGCTGGAGCGCAAACTGAAAGAGATGAAGATGCAGACGGATGAGGAACACGCCAACCTGCAAACCCAAACAGAGCAGGTAGGAGCATCTGAGAACTCAAAGGAAAAACCCAAAAGCAGAAGAGAAGATTCAGATGGTTATGTCTCACTTTTGCAGCTGAGTCAGAGGCTGAAGACGGCAAAAAGACAAATGGATGAGGCGGAGGGGGAGATTGAGCGTCTGGAGCATGTTAAGAAGAAGCTGCAGAGAGATCTGGACGAGCAGATTGAGACCAACGAACAGCTTCTTGGGCAGCTGAGTTCACTGAGGAACGAGATGAGGTGATGTTCTGACTTTAAAATCCTCCAACACCAAATTGTGTTGTGTGACTTTATTTATTTATTTATATGAACAGACGTAAGAAGAAGTCACCTGCCATCCTTAAAGTTCTGGAGGACAGTTTGAACGACATGGATGACATCGGCTCCGATTGATGTGACAAAAAGTGGAAAACA
>SSNS01000408.1:422407-466734 GCA_006937985.1 Aphyosemion australe | reverse complement strand
CCTGGACTCTATCAGCCCGTGTTGGATGTACTATGAGGAAATCTTAACATGATTCAGTTAACAATTACATCATTTTGCCTCATAAATACAACTCATCGTCGCTGACCTCTTGTGGAGACATTTATAACTACAGCTGTAAAAATAGATTTATTTACTTACACTGATTTGTTTTAACTAATATACTTCTGTGAGCCAACATAAAATTATTACAGCTATTAAAATACATTTTAAACATTTTCCAGAGTGTGAACACCTCCAGATTGTCATAAAGCTACAATAAAAGCACCTATCTGACATTTCTGCAGATTTACTTTATTTCCCATCAGACACAGCACAATTTAACATTTGCATTTTACAGTCAGTCCAATAGAAACCTGCGTATTTGTCCATTTTCCTCTTTGGCATATTTGGCATCAACTTCCTAAAGTGAGAGTTGTTGAAATGGATCAATAGTCTGTGCTGAGTGGCTGCAGCCCAGGCAGCAGAGGTGGAGATTTGACTCCAGAGGTTCTCGCTGCTGGACGGGTGTCAGTTTTTACCATCGAGCTACGACACAAGAGAAACATGAGGCAACACTGTGCCCTCAAACATGGAATATTCAAAGAATTCCTGGCAGAATTCCTTGGGACTTTTGTCTTGGTTGTAAGTGTGATTTTTGTTTTTAAATGAAAAACACAACATGGACATTTTGTTGTTTCTGAGATGCTTTGGTGATAATATTCTTGGTATTTTTTTTTAAGTTTCATGTTAAAAACCTGTCTTCCTACGTGTGTGTTAGTTGTTTGGCTGTGGCTCGGTCGCTCAGACCGTCCTGAGTCGAAACACTCTGGGAGAGCCGCTCACCGTCCACATCGGCTTCTCCGTGGGCCTCATGATGGCCGTGTATGTGGCTGGTGGAGTCTCAGGTAAATGCAAATGCATGTTGCTCTTCATGCAAAATTACCAATTGTATATCTGATTGCACAAGTATAAATCAAAATTTATATTCATGATTTGTATTTTATAAAAATGTGTAATTTTGCTGCCTCGTAAACACCTAATAATTCCTAGATGCAGCTCTTTTGTGTGTTCTGTAAACTTTGCTGCTCGTGAGGGTTTGCCAGCTTGTAGTAATAATAACACTTTATGACTCCCTGTCCTGCCATGTGCCACCTCGACAGCTCCAGGATCAGCAGGAACGTGCCAACCCTCTGTCCACATTCAGTGAATGTGCTCTGACCATTGATTTATCAGCACAGGCTCACAGCCTCTCCGCGGTCGTACATAACCCGGGGCAGTAAATGTCCTCCAAACCCCATTGATCAGAGGCTTCTGTCTGTGACAGACACCAGACTCAGTCCAGCAGAGCAGCCATGGCTGGTGCCAGACCAGAACCACCAACAGCACCTGATGGAGACAGACGCTTTAAAATTGTGAACAGGATGAGAGCAAAGCTTTATTGGATTTAAGAGCTGGTTTAAGGTTGTGGTTTTTTGCAGATAAAATTATTTAATTTTTTTTTTTGTATTTTATGAGTTGGTAAATATCAGTCATGTAGGAGAAACACACACACGCATTTGCACATTACAATTTGCCTTGAAAATAACAGTCCACTTCTACTAATTAAATTCATGAAACAAAAAGCTTTTGGACAAACTCAAACAGCATTTTTATAACGTAAGCAGTGTCCAGAAGGAAACACAACTGCTCCGTTTTGACACATTTGTACCAGCAGATTAACTTTAAGCATTTCCAACGTATTTTGATGTTTTAAATCCAGGAGCTTTAATACTTTCATTCACTTAGGCACAAAAATTATTTATTTTTTCCAAATTTGTGAATAACAACAAATCCCATCATATTTGTTTTCAATGAGCATCACTTCAAAATGCCTCAGTATCTTCTGATGACCTGCAAAATTTGGAAATAACTGACTTAATCTTGTTGCAGATCATTGATTTACGTGCACTGGTGCAACATAAATCTACTGTAAGGAAGCTTTTATTTGCTCTTAGATTAATGTTTGATCGTGAATTTCTAATTTGTGCCCATTATTCTGTTTCTTTGCTCCTGAACAAATATAATAAAACCCTGAACCGTGTGTGTGTGTGTGTGTGTGTGTGTGTGTGTGTGTGTGTGTGTGTGTTGGGGGGATGTTCTGCCTCCCTTCTGCTGATCTCGTAAATGTGACAGCCCCAGCTATTGATGGAGGGGACATTATTCCAGCCACCCCTCACCCACTGCACCCCTCTGTCACCCTCTGCTTTGTCTCCTGTCCCAGGGGGCCACGTGAACCCTGCTGTGTCTCTGGCCATGGTGGTTTTGGGCAAGCTGAAGATCTGGAAGTTCCCCTTCTATGTGATCGCCCAGTTCCTCGGTGCTTTTGCGGGAGCCGCTGCGGTCTTTGGATTATACTATGGTGAAGTATTTTACAACATGTGCCATTTAGGATTGTCAACACTCGTTGATTTCAGGAAAAACATTTCAACCACAGGCTCAAAACAGATCCTCAGCTGTCTGTTTGTCACAATCACAGATTCATTTATGGACTTCACAAGCGGGATTCTGTCAGTGACGGGAATCAATGCAACTGCTCACATCTTTGCCTCGTACCCTGCTAGGCACCTGTCAGTTCTTGGAGGCTTCATCGATCAGGTGAGCTCTGGTCCCCGTGACCCATTGACCTCCCCTCTTTTGGGTTCTGTTGCTCTTATTCAGCTTCTAAACATGTCAAAGTAAAAAAAAAAAACATCTAATGCAGCATTGATTGCCCCATTTAGTCTGAAAACACCCCCACTTTTGCTTGGTTTGGATCAAACGACCTATTTCCTGATAACCGGCAGCTTAGATCCACTTCCAGAAATATAAATAAAATAGAAAAACAACTGCTGAAGCTATATTTTTAGCATTATTGCTACAGAAACTCAACAAAATTGTCATAAATGTTTATAAGTAAACATGAGCTGAAGCATTTTTCTTTATGCTCTGAGTTATTTAGCTTTTTAAGCATGTTTGTATTGTCAAATGAAAGATATCTAGGGTCACATGTCGTAACATTTGCTAGTTTGTGGGTCTGAAGCTGAAAAGTTTAAGAAGCACTGACTTAGAGGAAGTCCTACTTGTAAATATTATTACAGTACAGCCAGCACAAGTGGTTCCTTCCCTTGTTTCCTTCAAAATACGGTCCAACCAACATTGTCCTGTAGGTTTATAAACTCTGAATTATTTAAATTATAGATAACTGTATAATATTTTACATTGAAAAATGTGTTTTATGTCACAAATTAACTTCAAAGTGTGTAAAGTAGCAGTTTGTTAAAAAAGCACAGGTCATGTTTAGTTAGTTTTCCTCTTATAGTTAGCATAACAGATGGATCCATCCATCCATCCATTTTCCTCCACTTATCCGAGGTTGGGTCGTGGGGGCAGTAGCATGAGCAGAGAGGCCCAGACTTCCCTCTCCCCAGCCACTTGGGCCAGCTCCTCCGGGGGATCCCAAGGTGTTTCCTAGCCAGACAAGAAACATAGTCCCTCCATCGTGTACTGGGTCTCCTCCCGGTTGGACGTACCCTGAAAACCTCACCAGGGAGGCGTCCAGGAGGCATCCTAACCAGATGCCTGAGCCACCTCAACTTGCTCCTCTCAATGTGGAGGAGCAGCGGGTCTACTCCAAGCCCCTCCCAGATGACTGAGCTTCTTACCCTATCTTTAAGGGAGAGCCCAGACACCCTGTGGAGAAAGATAAATACATTAATGTGATGAATAGGATTTAAATGATTGTTAAATGTTCACTGATAAAAGTCTGAATTCATCTTAGTTATCATGACATAATGATCTAAATTTGCCTGAAAGGCTGAATCAGATGAAACCAATCCATTTTAACAGGTTTAGGCTGTGAATTTAACTTACTTTGTTTCTTTATAATAACTGTGACTTGCTTGTGATGTAAAGTTCTGAGGAATCCAGATGCTAGAATTATCTGTTGCTCAGATGTGGGTTTGCTGAAGAGCCTGTAGTGTTGATTAGAAACAGCTGACCAGAATCAGTTCAGGGCTGAAGTGATAAAATAGTTAATTATAGCCATCCATCAGTTTTCTGGTTATATCTAACCTGACAGCCATCCAATAAGAGCTGTGCTGCTCCTGCAGGTCGTGGGGACAGGTGTGCTGGTTCTCTGTATTCTTGCAATCATTGATGGTGGGAACATCGGAGCTCCTAAAGGCGTGGAGCCGCTGGCCATTGGTCTGATCATCATGGCCATCGGTGTTTCCATGGGACTAAACTGTGGCTACCCCCTGAACCCAGCCCGAGACTTGGGGCCCCGACTGTTCACGGCGGTGGCCGGATGGGGGATGGAGGTCTTCAGGTATTTCAGAATAATATAAATAATGGAGTAAACCCCGACCTCTCTGTTATGTAATGTCACATGCCGCGTTCAGATGTATTCGATGCTTTTGAATGATCCAGGGATGGTGACCTGCAGTGACCTCATCGACTCTTTCTTGTTTTTGTTCTCGCAGCACTGCAGACAACTGGTGGTGGATACCTGTAGCAGGACCCATGGTGGGCGGCGTGGTCGCAGCCGTCATCTACTTCCTGCTCATTGAGCTGCACCACGTCCGCGACGAGCCAGAGAAAGCTCCTGAGGAGGAGGAAGAAGAGGAGGAAGAGGAAGAGGATGAGGACAGCAGTCTTAAGGACAAATATGAGATGATCACCATGAGTTAGAAAGAGACAGAGCATCACGTCTGACTGGGGTTTACCTGAACAGCCAGGAGAGTTCAGTAATAAATCCTCTGGGCCACTCTCTAGAGAGGTGTTTTTCAAATCACCACTGAAACCTCTAAAAGTGAAATTAACAAAAAATATTTTCCAGCTGAAAAACACATGAACTGTTTTCAATTTCAATTTGGATTTCTGTTTTTATATACGTAGGAAAGTTTCAGTCCTGTGACATTTTTACCTAAACCGTTAGAGTCACACGTTGTAAATAAGTCACTGTGTGTGTAGAAGTCCCTTTTAAATATGAACACTGTTACCCCTTATGTTTTTATTATTAAATCATGTTTTATTTTTGTTTATTTTTCTCTTTTCACACCACAAGGATCTCTCCTTGATGTTTATTTTTTGTTTTCAGCTATTTTACTCATTAAAATGTATATAAATATCATGTTCTTAAGAACTATTTCAGCTTATTTTCACATCTCACTTTTAGTTTGATGGCTGAACGTTTACATACTTGACCTAAAGTTTCATCAAGTTGACGTTACTGAGATAAACAGCTGACACAAACCCACATGTGATCTGATGCTGCTCAGACCGCGTTACAGCTTGTGTGAAAGTTTACACCTGCGGTGGATAATTACGCTCCACAGTGTCAGATTAATTAATTATTCTGTAAATAGTCTCTAAGATCCGCTTCTCTCTCAGAAATCACACAAAAACACAGGAATGACTCTTTTCATGTTACAACCAAAATAAGATAATCAAACAACAAACCAAAGTCTGGTGCAAATACATGGCTCTAGAATCTGATTTGTTAGTTCTGTAGCTGTCACAAAAACTTTAGGTATAAAACCAGCAAGTGGAGAACAAAACAGGCGCTTTCATCAGAAGTAACATAAGAACTGATGTTTCAGAGACGATGTTTGGAGTTCACTTCTCTGCTGTGAGTGATGTTGAAGTGTGTGTTGTGAATAAAACACCAATCTGCCTCAGAAATTCCTATTTAACACTTTAAATAAAGTCACTGCTCCCTCTGCTGGTGATGGCCATGCACTGCATCCATCAGACTCATTCTGATGGGTAATAAATACAGCATGAAAACATCAACATTTTATTTTTTTTCATCTATTTGGTGAGATAATCTAAACTGATTTTCATTCATTCTTATAAGATTCACACTTCAGATGCAGGATTGAAGAGATTCAAAAAATTAAAAGAAAAAAAAGGGGCTTGATGCTATGAAATGAAATTAAATGCACAAAAAGGATAAAACAGAAATAAACCTTTGAGCTAAATTTAAACATCCTCTGGTTTTCATCCATCCATCCATCAATTCTCCTCCACTTATCCGGAATCAGGTCACGGGGGCAGCAGCCTAAGCAGAGGCCCAGAATGTCCTCTCCCCATCCAGTTGGGCCAGATCCTCCGGGGGGATCCTAAGGTATTCCTAGGCTAAACGAGGAACATGGTCCCTCCAACGTCTCCTGGTCTTCCTTTAGGTCTGTTTATTTTAGGATGCGGAGCTGCAACGAGGATTTCAAGCACCTGTAAGAACCCCATTAGCTGGACTTGATTCATTTTTTGTCTAAATTTTCACAAAATATATGTGATCACTTAGAACCATGTAGCTTTTTACTGAGTCAATAGGAATCACATTAAAAAATAATCACAAGCGCTCACTGAAATCCCATAATACAACTCCACAGCATCTGATGCTCATCCTAACTGGATCCATCTCATTTCTCCACAGAAACCAGAGAACAAACACCTCAGACAGCAAACCGGTCTGTTTGATTTTTGAATGAGTCTTTTAATTAATGCATTTCAAGTACTCCAAAAATTACATCTCTTTGCACAATACAATTTGAAACTTTTTTTAGTAAAAATGTTCAAAGTGAACAAAAAATTTCGAATACTGTATAAAACACAGTGAACATTAAAATCAGACAGTAGTTTTTAACTTTTTAATCTTGTGTTCTTACGGCCTACATCACCTACAACATTTCAACTCAATTTGGACATTTTCAGTGCACGTTTACCTAAAAAAAATCTTTTCTTTTTTGAATTTATTTTTTACCAAGACTATGAAATTAAAAAGAAAGTAAATTTACAGGCATTTTTCTTCTGCTTGTCTACCCAAACCATGCCACAGGATAAGAAAGACAGAAAAAATGAGGATGTAACATTAAATCCATCACACTGAATTGAAATTTTTTTCCCCATTGATGATGGAAGTGAAAATGATGAGCAAATTGCAGATCAACTAGCACATAGAAGAACATAAATAACTTAGAGCAGAGGAAAATCTGTCACATATGAACATCTTTAACAAGTTACTCTGGAATTAGAAAAAAAAAAGAAACAGATGTATCAAAATGTAGTTTTTCAAATTCAAATTAAATGAAATTCCTTTTCCAAGTACTGTACAAGTTTACAGGTAAAACTCTGCAGGCCAAACAGGTGTGACGTGACCCGGGAGATGGAATTTAAATAGATTTGTTTTGTACAGACATGAGAAGTTATAACAGCTTTCCCAAATCCACCTGCTGACTCCCCTCTAGAGCACGTGTGACTTAGACCAGTGTAACAAGTTGCGATTAGTGTTGCATGCATTTAAAAGTAAGTAGTGCCAGGATTAAATAAAGTCAGAGCACACAAAACCTCCATCTGAGAAACATTTGATGCAAAACTAAGTGTTGTTTCACTTTTCCCACCTCGTCACAGCATGACACGACCCTTTGTTGCAGCAAATGGTGACAGAAAACACCTGAGGTCCCACATGCACGCACACACACAATAATAAATGAAATTTTCATTTGTTCTACTCCAGAAACCTCCCAGGTACTTCCTGTGTCAGAAAACTTGCACACACACACACACAAAAAGTCACGTGGACGTAAAGTCATGAGCTCTTTAGGGGACTTGGTCCTCGGTGGGGTGTGACAGGAGACGGCTGCAGGTGTTTTAAAATAGTGACGTTACAAATCAAAGCAGCATCGCGTTAGTAATCCTGTGACAATGTTGCTAATCCTGCCGCTTATGAGATCAAAGTAAAAAGCGCAGAGTGGATTACAAAAATCACAGACCTGCCAGTTTAATAAAGGTGTCCGCATGCCCACAATGAAGAGTTTGAATAATAAAATTGTTTTGGGTTTTTTTTGTTGTTATTTTTAAAATTGATCTCCACACTCATGTAAACTAACATAACACACTTTTTGTTTCTACTACTCCACAGCAGCCTTCACTTTCTTTCATCTCCGTATGGGTTTAGCTTCGGTTAGTGGTTATTCATTCTTCATGATCCAAAACAAGTGGCTACGAACAGCAGACCTGGCGAGTCCCACGTCTTCGCCTCCTCCGTTACACAGCTTGATCAAAACATGATGTTAGTAAAACATCAAAAAAATAAAAGGATGAGAAAAGTCTTGAACAGAAGAGGCCTAAACATGTTGGACACGGTGGCCTTGTGGTTGAAAATCAAAATGCATCAGTAGAACAAAAGGAAATGAAATCCATTTGACTGGAACTGAAGAACGTCAAATCCTCAACATCACCGTCCAAAGAACTCCTTCATTTATGTTAGAAATCCTGAGAGCACTAACCAAAAAAATAAAAATAAAATAAAGAAAAAAAGTGAAGAATTACACATTTACAGTAGAAGAAATAGTTTGTTTTCACTTATGATACACTAAATATTTACAGTCACATGCAGAAAACTGTCTGCACGGGACACCGGAGCCTGTGTCTCTTGCCGTTTGACATGTGTACGTCACAAAAGTGCCGTGAATCCTCACTGAGAGTCTCTCATTCCTGGCTAGGATGGCAAAAAATGATAGAAAGAAAAAAAAAAGAAAAGCACATAACAGCTCACCGGCAGCCATCACTCAAAGATGTTGCAACAGAACCAAAATCACATCACAGAACGTACTAAAAGCTACACATGATTCCTTCACTCCTTGGCACTCCTTAAAAAAAGTAAAAGAACATAAAATACAAAGAAAGAAAGAAAGAAAAGAAGATGGAAAATGGTGCTAGATCACACTGCATTGGAAATGGCTGATGGTTGAGTCCACTCCACAAAGAGCCGGTCCAGTTGCTAGACAGTGTTCACTCTTCGTCACGTCTTCGTTTTGTCTGCAGGTGGAGGATATGACGACGACTAACAACCATGTCAGGCTTTTCTTTGGATGGAGTGACGCTTTTGTTTCCCACTGTAGGCACAAGGAGGAGCCAAGGCATTAGGGAGGGCGGTGGGGCGGGGGGAGGCAGGGTCTCAGCGTCTCATCTGGCCCATCTGATAGTTCTCTCTAGGCTGACGGTGGTGTCTCTGGGGCTGCGCCTGCCGCTGCGGCTGGCCCCGGGCTTGTCGCTGGGCGCCGTGGCCTCCGTGGGCGTGCGGGTGCTGGGACTGGTGCTGCACCTGGGAGCTAGCATGCTGCTGCGCTCGTCGCCTCTTCAAAGTGCCTGTAACCAAAAAGATGCTCAAGCTGAGACCTTTCAGAAACAGTAAATGTAGCAAAATGGAAAAAAGACTGAAATGTTGCTTCTTTAAACTAAATGAAAATTAGAGGTGGGTGCACCGATATATTATTACCAGCCATTCTAATTATGACTGCATCTATAAGTAAAATTCAATTCTCACGCACGCACGCACGCACGCACGCACGCACGCACGCACGCACGCACAGTTACTCCAATGTGCTACTGCTCAAGAAATAAAAAAACTCTTGTCATGCTGGAGAGGATTTTCTCCTCTTTCATATTCAACATGAATACAGTTTGTATAAAAAAGATTTTTTTATAAAAAAAAAAAGTAGCTAATCAGATTAAAACTTAAATTTGACAACTATAGTGCTGAGAATTGGGTTTTCAAACCTAGACAAAAGTAGATTTTTCTGTACATCACTGTTCTCACCTGGAAGTGGTTTGGGAGGGGGGAGTTTAGGGTTGCTGCTTGGTGTGTGCACACTGCAGATCTTAATGAAACCAGCCATGAGCATGATGAGGGCAATGCCCATCAGCAGCACGGCCCACCAATGAGCCTAGGAGAAGAATCGAGCACAAATCAAAACACAAGCGATGCAAAACCTCCTCAGAAGGACACACTGGTGGGGTGAGAGATGGGATACACACCACTATCCACTCTGCAATGTTCTCATAGAGCTCTGGGTTGAAGATGGCCTTTTTTAGCCTGGCGAGCGGTCCGTCGGCATCCACCAGCCGGCACTTCATGAACACGTCACAGTAACCCTTGAAGTCGTTGCAGGGTGAGCCGGCTGGCAGAGTGGTTACTTTCTTATTGAAGAAGCGAGCCAGGCGCTCCGACCCTGTGCTGCTGCAGGTGTTTGGGTTCACTGTGGAGGCAGGTATGCACATTGTCAACATAACCCAAGTGAGGGTGAAACGTGATGCCCACGGTTGAGACAAAAAGGTAGATGACTCACTCTTTTCCATGCAGCAAACATGGCAGAGCTCAGTCTCATCCTTGCCATCTTGGCTGGCACACGTGCACGCCTCTAGTCCGTACTTCTCACAGATGGAGCCGGAGCAGCCCTGCGGGGGAGGAGCATGAGAACAGGCGAGATCAAACACTGGTATGAAAATAGTGTTGCTATAACAACCGGTTCCCTCAGGTGTGAAGTCTCGGGCCGCTCACCCCGTTGAGACAGACTTGAGTTTCGCCATGGCAGGCGGTGAAGTTGGCCTTGGGCTCAGATGTGGGACACTGGGCGCTGACGCCATTACACATCCCCTGGTGCGCACACTCGGACTCGTCTCTGCACTTCTCGTTACGACCCTTGTAAATGCACTCGCGGGTACAACAAGGACCCTGGCTGGGGCTGAAAAGAAACACAGGTGCATGAGCAGGTGGGTCCTCCCAGCGAGGTCTGAAACAGGAAGTGAAATGCAGCAGCAACAGTTACCTGCAGACTTTGTTGGGCTTTAATTTACACTTCTTGTTGTCAGGCTGGTTGGCATCATAGCAGCAGTCGTCTTTGCACTGATCGCTGTAGCCGCAGTCACACTCTTCCCCAGGCTCCACCAGGCCGTTCCCACAGATGGGCTGACCGGACTCTGAGGGACAGAAAAAGAAAGCAGAAGGTCAAAAAAATAATAATAAAACCAATATCAGTGCTGTGTTGGGTTCTTGTTATTTCCCCTTTCAGGTCCAAATGAAACATACCAACAAAACAGTTGCCCCTCTTTTTCTCCAGCACCTGGCTGATGTTGCGAATGCTACAGACGGAGAACTTATTGTTGTTGAGCTTGTCTCCTGACGTGGCTCTGGCATACATGATATAATTGCCCTTCTCCTTCTTGTCTTGGCTTTTGGACTCTCCTGGGGTGCACTCGGATCCAGAGTCATGCTTTACAGGAAGGAGGAGCGAAGAAATCAAAGGTTAGAGGAGATAAAAGTTTATGGCTCACAAGTTCTTTTTTAGCAGTGCACAAATGTGCTACAACTTACCGGGGAGCCAAAGTTGTGTCCTACTTCGTGTGCAAAAGTGATATGAGAGACTTTTGGAGGTACGTGGGAGGCATAATTCTGCACAGTGATTATGCCCGTGTTGAGAGACTTTCTCTTGCCGTCTGAATACAGCTTGCTCTTTTCACAGATTCCTCCAGAGCTCCCTGTGAAGGAGAAGTAGGAACAAAACCTTCAAAAAGAACAGCTTCAGAAGGAGGATTTTTCTAATTACAGAAGGAAAACATGAATAAATTCATCAAATGATAATGATATAATTCAAGAATGTGCATATGTTGGTTTTTGAAGCTGCAGCTGAATTAGTCATCATTTGCAATTCTAAAATGCATCAGCACTTGTATTTATTCTGGCTGAATGTGGAGCTGAAGCGAGGGGATCTTTGGTTACCTGAGGGGGCTCCCACCCAGGCCAGTCCTAGCACCCCATCATCAAAATCCCTGTCGGTGAAAACATAAGCCAAGCAGTAGTCATCGTGGTTCTGCTCAGAGTTCAGCTCCAGGAACTTCTCCACCCCGATGTTTGCAAAGCGGAACGGGTTGGATCGGTCTTTCTCGTCATTGGTGGTGTTTATCTACAATGCAGGACCAGCAGGAGGTCAGAGGAAGGACAGACTGAAGCAGCAACATCCTGTCAGAATCACACTCACCCTGATCCTTTTCACCATGAAGCTGATGTTACGAATTCCTGTGAAGTCTGTGCCCTGATAGATTGCATCGATAGCTTTGACGTGACTGGAGATCTAAAAGCGTCAGAAAAAAACAGATCAGACATTTTCTCGTGGCCCCAAATGATGAACTTGTGTTTGTTTTATGAGAAAGCTTCGATCTGTGGATGTGGAAATCTTTCACCAGTCTGTGGTGGCAGGTGTTATTTACTGAGCTGTATTCTTGGCTGGGGCATGATCATCATCATCAACATCATCATCATCACCATCATCATCACCATCATCATCGTCATCACCATCACCAACATCATCATCGTCATCATCAACATCATCACCATCACCAACATCATCACCATCAACATCATTATCACCATCATCATCGTCATCACCATCACCAACATCATCATCACCATTATCATCATCATCATCGTCATCAACATCATCATTATCACCATCATCATCACCATCGTCACCAACATCATCACCATCATCATCATCACCATCACCATCACCAACATCATCATCGTCATCATCAACATCATCACCATCACCAACATCATCACCATCATCATCATCATCGTCATCACCATCACCATCACCATCATCATCACCATCACCATCAACATCATTATCACCATCATCTTCATCATCGTCATCACTAGTGTTGTCACGGTACCAGAATTTCAGTACTCGGTACCGGTACCAGTGAAAATCCACGGTTCTCGGTACCAATTTCGGTACCAAACAAAACATTAATTTAGACTAAATTTACCAATAAACATTAATTTTCCTGTAAAGTGCTTTGAGATGACATCTTTTGTGAAACAGTGCTGTATATAAGAAAATGAACTGAGTTACTATTGTACTACTATCATAACATGTTTTTAATGCACTTTTATTTAATCAAAATGTGTTTGTGTTCATATATTTTTGTAAACCTGCTAGTTATCCAGACTAGAACCTCTAGTTACAACAGCTTTATTGACAAACTGATTTTAAGGACATAAACACTGACTGAGCCATACATTGTTGTTCATCTTTTGGACACACATTACAATCATTAAAAAAAGAAAAACTCCGGTCTGTGAGCAGTCAACGCCTTTATGTCATCCTGTTTGTTTGTTTGTTACCCTAATTAAACGTATAGGAGATTTAAATAGTTAATAAAGACGATGGTGTATTCACACCACACTCTAATACTGATTCTGACACATATGTGAATTTTTTGAACGGTCATGTCGAATTAAATCCACCTCCTACGTCACTGATCAGAAGAGGTGAGCGTTGTGTCAGGACGTTCCTGAGGAGGAGCGCTGACAGAGGGATTCAGGGGTCTGTGGGACATCCCGTCAAGTTTTGGAATTAAAAATACAAGAAAGCATGAGAATGGGAGGTGTTGCTGGAACGAAGCGTCTCTCCTGTCGGTCTCCGTGACAGCAGGGCGGGGGGGTCTCCGTCGGGGCGGGGGTTCTCCGTGACAGCGGGGCGGGGGTCTCTGTCGGGGCGGGGGGTTCTCTGTGAATGAACTTTATTTACCACATCAGCTGGTCCACCGCTCGCCGTCACTCAGCGTTCTGCGCCGTTGCTTTAGAAGCGACTGCACGCGCCCAGTAAATGCGCGAATATGCGCATCAGGGACCGGGTTTAGACGGGTCCTCGGTACCACCGGTACCTACGATATCTTGGTACCGTGACGTTTACATTTTTGTAGTACCGGGTTGGTACCGAAGAACCGGTTCTTTTGACAACACTAGTCATCACCATCACCAACATCATCACCATCACCAACATCATCATCGTCATCACCATCACCAACATCATCATCATCACCATCATCATCGTCATCACCATCATCATCATCATCATCATCATCACCATCATCGTCATCACCATCATCATCATCATCATCATCATCACCATCAACATCACCCCATCATCATCATCATCATCATCATCATCACCATCGTCACCAACATCATCATCATCATCATCATCACCATCGTCACCAACATCATCATCATCATCATCAGTGCTAGAGATGCAACAAAGACTCAATAAACTCATCAATAAGGCTGACAACTGGAACCTGGAGATGTGTGAGAAGGTCACTGAACAAACTGCTGTCCATCAGACGATCCTCCACCCCCCACCCCCACCCTTCAGGACGCCCCACAGAGACAGAGGAGCTCGTCCTCCAACGGCTCTGCAGCCATGAAGAGCTTTTCAGGAAAAAATTCACACACTTCTCCATCTCTGAGTAGGAGAATGTTGGATTTCTTCAACTAGAAGCGTGTCAATAATGCATATTTTGTTTATTTTTACATACGTTTTGTACATTTAATTCTCCAAAGCCCTACTTTTAGTGTTATTTTTCTGTATTTAGTGCTCAGGTCTACTGTTGCTAATATCTGACTCCATCCATCCATCTAGAGTTGGTTATTACTTGATACACTGAAGATGATTTAGAGTTGAAATAACTACTATCCTAAGCTCATTGAAGTCATATTCAGCTGACAAATTATAGTTGATTCACAGATGTTTTTGTCTAGCAGGATAACTCTATTGACCATATTTAAATTACAAACATTTCTTAAATAAAAGTAACTTTTATATTTTCTGCTTCTGAACAAAGACAAACTGAAATGACTCAACTATGTTAGAAACACTGTGATGCTCCGAGGTGATTTGGCCGGTATCACTTATTGCTACCGTCCTACATTTAGACTTTCAGAGAAATCACCTGCTCAATAGAGCTAAAGCTGAGTGACAGAGAAGCTGCTCTGTTCTGACTTCAAAGAATGGCTGCTGAGATTTTTAATCATCATGATGACCAAACCTTTTCTGATATGCTTTTACCCATTCAAAAACCAGGCATTTACCATTTAAACCATTGTTATTGTTGTCAGTTATGTAGTATTAACACACAAAAGCTCACAGCAAAGGAAATATGAGAAAATGCATTAATAAATCCTACTGCCTTCAGTTGCAGGATTTATTAGAGTTTAAAAATCTATGTACATTTCTTTTATCTTAGTCCTAGCAGGAGTTCCTGGCCTGGTGCTTCTGTGTTTGTTTGTGTCCACTTCCTGTCCTCTCACTTCCCAGCTGGTCAAGGCAGATGGCCTCCTTTCCTGTGTCTGGCTCAGCTGGAGGTGTTTTCCTGTTAAAGGGGAGTTCTGCCCTCTCTACTGTAGCCTGTCGCCCCCACGTGTAATGAAAACGGGGATTGAACTGATGGTACATTTAATGAAATTTGTTGATTTTTTTTACCCAATCTTTATAAACAGCGTTTCTTCTTGAAGGAACAAAGATCAGCTGATGTCACATGACATTGTCCGATCCATCAGCACTCAGATTGTCTGATGGGGGTGACTCTTAGCTACAACAATACCTAATTTTATCCAAATATATGTAAAATGGACTGAGCTGTAGCCATGGATGTGTTTAATGATGTAGAGCAGTGGCAGACATCTTGGATTTACAAATTCTAAACAGATTTAAAAGAACGTGTAACAAATGATTTTCTAAAAGTTTAATTACAAAAAGAGAAGAAAACACCGCTCATCTGTATGAAGGTGCTGGATTAAGCGTTAAGTTCAATGATGGAAAAAATCCGCACACTTCTATCTGCAGAAAAAATATTTATTGATCAAGCTTTCGGTCAGAGACCTTCATCAGGTGTGATTCATGTTCTAAAAGTTTAATTAAAACAATCCGTGGTTTAGGAGCTACATTAGCTAGCTAGCGCTACAAACACATAAACACATTCACAGGCAAAAACATTATCACACCATCTGCCTTTTAACTGCTCTACAACTACCGATATCTAATGAATTGGATCAGAACTACAGTTCCTGGATTATTTTTGTACTAGAAATAAATGGGAAATCACTGAACTCAACTTGACTGCATGGAGCTGCATTTGTATTCACTTCCTGAGGTATAGTGAGCGATCTTTAGGGGTGAGGGGGAAAAAATTGCTGCTACATAAATAAACTGAACGATTTTTAAATGCAGTCTGAATCTTTAGACTCCACAAGATTCAATTAGAACTCAGAGGGTCGTGATGCGATCATAAAATGATTCTCGACACATCTTTCAGACTCACCTCACCTACTCTTATTTTAATTACTCAAAATCAATTTACTTCCAATAATTTGGGACTTTTGGATTTCATCTTATCTTGAATAACGTGAGCAACGGCCCTCATTGAGGAATAAAAACATAAAAAGTCAGAGACTCTTACACTTTAGCAATAGTGAGATCTAAAATATGAAAATGCCTGAAACAAAAATTCAAACTATTGATAAATGAATAGAAAGTTGTGTCCTAAAAGAACTAGTTATTAAAAGGCAGAAATTCCCTTTAGCTTGAATGAAAGCGCCTGAATCACCATTTAGTTCTAAATGTTATCAAAGCTAGTTTAAACAGACAGGCGGATCCTTGTTATAATCCCATCTACTGATAAAACACTGACTCTCTCAGAGAAAATGCTGAGTTCTTGGGAACAACTTCAGGAGTCAAACAGAAAACAGCCGTTGTTAGAATCAGACTAATGTGTGTATTTAAACATGACTCGATTAACCAAACTAAAGCAGCACAGAGAGTTGCATCCAGGCTCCCAACCAGGAGCAACACTTTGTGACATTCACCCATCTGTGTCCACTTTTCCTTCAGTCATGATTCATTACCCATGCTTACTGCACACAGGCAGAACCCGTCTCTGTTGGCTCAGGTGATACATGTGATGTGTGCCAGCGCCTTACCTGAGCTATAACTGCTTCTCTGGTCTTGTAGTATTTGAAGAAAAGGTGGTCGGTCTGAATGAAAAGTTGGCAGGTGTTTTTCTCAGCCTGGGCCATCCTCCTCTTCCTCAGCAGTACCGGGTCATTAGAGTCAGCCTCGGCGTGCAGCTCCTGCTGTGAGCAGCACGTGTGAGTGAGAGTTGGATGCGCACGGTTGAATAAAACATATTTAAAGCATTTTCAGCCAAAAGTTGGTAAATAAGTAATGGACGGTATTTTTAGGCTGCCGTTGTTAAGCTGCAGAGTGTTGGTGAACTGGATTTCTGCATGCTACTTTAAAGATTATAGCAGGAAAACAGAAGTCAGTACTCGTATGCTGCACAAACACAACAGGGATTTGTTCAGTACGAAGATCTACTGGGAAGAACCATCTAAAACTTGAGATCTCAAATAAGTGGCACAGCTGGAGGAATCATTATAGTTGTTGACTAGTTAATAATACAATAAATAGAATATTATGCGTTTCAGACATTTTCAGGCACAAATTTTTAATTTTAAACCTGAAAGAAACCGGATGACTGATATTTTATCCTGTACGTAAAAGCTTTGACATGTTCTGAACATTTTGGTGTAGTGAATTCACCTTGGCTGGCTCCTCTGCAGCAGTGGCTTGATACTTCCTCATCCTCTCAAACACGGAGCTATCAGCACAGCCTCCCTCTGGGCCATACTTGTGTGGGTAGTCTGAGTGACAGAGGCAGACACATGCACCGTTTGGATTATGGAGACGATGTTAGCTACTTAACCCCCTGAGTCATTCTATTCCGGGTGCTATTCATGATCAGCTAATGGATGTACTTATACACCACTTGATACGCCTAGCGTTGCTGTGTGAGCTGCTACTTTCCTGTCGCGTTCATTAGCGACTCCTCTCACAATCCTGTTTAATTTGCCCCTCAGCTACTTGCTATGTGTTCACAGATGATTTCAAATTATGGGGTGCTGGTGTAGTGAAGTGTACTCTGTGCTCACGATTAGTACCAACATCGTGTAGACTGCTTAAATAAGCCTGAGAGAAAAGGTTGTGTTACTCAGCTAATGAGCACCTCGGGTATCTCTGATCCCTCGGGGGGGCTCTGACACTAGTCTGCCTTCATCAGCTCAGCGGTCCTAACCTTACACTTTCCCACTCACGCATTTACATACGCATGCAACAAATTACACATTCAGGAAAGCACCCTGTCAAGGTATTTGTGTGGGTGCAGATGTTGGGGACTCACGTATGTCGTCCTCGTGGTACATGACAGAGTGGAAGGGCACGTCTTTGTCCTCCAGGTATCGCTCTGCAGGCTCCACGTAGTAAGTGCCGTGGTAGCTTTGTATAAAGCCCTCGAACTTACCATCTACAATGGATCCATGAGTCAGAGTACCTGACTCGCCTGGGAAATCAAAATACAGGTACTTATGATGTGTCAAGTCACACTGGATTATTCGCTCAATTGGGCCATTAGTGCAGCCCCACAGTGAGATATTAAAATAAGTCTGGTATAACCGCGCTGTCTTACCATAGATTTCACCCGTGTAGATATGAGAGGTATCATAAGGAATCTCTTCTCCTGAAACATCCACCTTTAAATCTGGGGAAAACAAGTTGGTGTCCCTTTTCATTCGTAAATTGAAATGTCTGCAAAGACAAAAAGCAACAATGTGAGCTATAAAGCTAATTTTCAGAGCATAAACCTACACATTTATACATGGATATGCATCTGGCCTTGATAAAAAAACAAACAGAGGAATGCAAATGAAAGGGGTAAGGACGGCCGCCTACACACCTGCACATCATCAGGAGTCTTTTTTTAAACATCAAGCAGTTAATTACACTTAAATATATCAAAACCTGGAAAAAGCTACCAGAGATTTATTTTCTAATTTCAAGGATAATGTCCCATTCATTTACATGGAGGAGTCTAGTATCCGTTTATGTTCACGCTGAAGAGGAGAAGCTTTAGCCTGCCTGCATTTTGTCGAAGAGCTAACTGGAATTGTGACACCACCACACCTCTCTCATGTTATATTTACTTGATAAAACATCTGGTAAAGAAACAAATTTTGATTTTTAAGCAACATCTGCACAAAATTTTCAAACTGAATTATCCTGAGGTGTGTTACAATAACTAAAAAGCAGGGTTTAAATGGTAAATGGCCTGTATTTGTATATAGCCTTCTTATATTGTTTATTAGGGATGGGACGAAATATCGTTTGGCAAAATCTCGTGATACAACACGTGACAAAATGCATCGAGTTAAAAAAAATGGATCGCGAAATAAAGACTAGATGGCACTGCTGCATGATTTGTGTATGGCAGGCCAGGCATACATTCTAAAGCCTTTTTTATAAAACAATGCCGCCAATTTGCCGCAACGCCTATGAGGCATCTGGGAGCCTAAGGTTGTTTATAAGAGCTCAGACTGTGGCGGTAATGTTGCGCAATCATGTCTGTTTTATAAAAGATTACGCGATGGTGGCATAAAGGAGGTATGGGAGCGGTCTCTGAGCTGTCACGGACTTCCGTTTATCTTGGACATAACTTGCATTTTATTGCGATCAAAGCTGCGCTCGTTGAGTTTTTTTTCCCACATTTCTCTACAGGTGTGTGTCCTCCACCATCACTGTGAACAGTCAGATGATCTGAGCTGCAGATCTAACGGAGAGAAGCTCCCGGAGCTCCGCATCGCTCCAGTTTATCATCTCAGCTGGTTCGAAAATGAAACTTGTGGCCGTGTTTACTTTCATTTTCATTTTATAGTTCCCGGCCGAAGCTCGGCATTAATTCATCATGTGGTCATGACACCTCCCTCTGTTATGTTAATGTGCGTTTATAAGACCGGCGAAGCTGCAATATTACAGCAATATTACAGCAATATTACCATCAAGTGTGGCGGCACGAATGCCGCAAAATTCGGTAATATTACGCTGATTTGCCGGCATGGTGTGTCTTATAAAAAGGGCTTATGGTGACAGGCTGACAGCACTATCTGCTGATTAAGCAGGGTAAAACTAAATGAAAAAAAAAAAAGAATCCGGGGAACGGTGCAGTGCGTCGTGACGTCGTCATGTCAAGTCACAGCGCCTGTTGCAACAACAACACTGCAGGCAGGAGACATTGTTTCTGCTCAAAGATCACTGATTACACCAGAACATGTTGATATGTTAGTTTTATTGAAGAAGAACCAGTCCTGAGATAACTTAACCTAGGGTTAGAGCAGCACTAAGGGAGTGTTCTTGTTTGTGTTTGGCCTGTTAGGCCTTGTGTTTCCCTGTGTGCAACGGAAACAAAAATAAACAAGTTGTTATTATACAGTAATATTTTTTTCTTTTTTGATATCGTATCATGACGTATCGTTTTGTGACTATGACATATCGAGGTGCATCATATCGTTAGTTTAAGTGTATCGTCCCATCCCTATTGTTTATATTGATTTTAAACTTCAGTGACCATGAGAGACTTGAAAGGTGCTTATAAATAAAATGTATTATTATTATTATTATTATTGTTCTACAACCCCCCCAAGGTGCTTCACAACACTATCAGTCATTCGCCCATTTACACACATTCACACACTGGTAATTAAAGTTAAAGTCCCAAGTATTAATCACACTCTGGTGAAATTACATCTCCGCATTTGACCCATCCCCGTGGTGGGGAGCGGTGAGCTGCAGCTGTGGCCGCGCTCGGGAACTATTTGGTGGTTTAACCCCCCAATCCAACCCCTTAGTGCTGAGTGTCAAGCGAGGAGGCATTCGGTCCCATTTTTTCAAAGTCTTTGGTATGACCCGACCAGGAATCGAACCCTGATCTCCCAGTCCCAGGGCGGACACTCTACCACTAGGCCACCGGAGCTGGTAATTAAGAGCTACAATGTAGCCACAGTGGGGCGCACTGATGGAAGTGAGGCTGCCGAGCACTGGCACCACCGGCCCCTCCAACCACCACCAGCAGGCAACATGGGTTAAGTGTCTTGCCCAAGGACAAAACAGCAGTATTATCTGGTTCATACACAATTACAGAAACACACCTGTCAAGTCTCCTGTTTTGACCTGGAAACTATTTTAAAAACTATAAACTATTTTACTCCTTATTCCCGTCCGTCTTCCCATATTAGTAATCACTGACAATGTTTTATTAAGTTTATTAAGTTCATTCATGGAGAGCTAGTCTGGCAAGTAGGGATGTGAATCTTACAACAACTCACGATTTGATTCGATTCCGATTCTCGGGGTGCCGATTCGATTCAGAATCGATTCTCGATTCAAATCGATTCACAATCAATATTATCAAAGAGTGTCAGTTCCAGAATTAACTACTTTCTTCTGCAAGTAAGCAAAAGCTATGGGAAATTGTTTTTTTTTAAAAAACTGGTTATGTTCAAGAAAATGCTAATTTACAAGGTAAAATAAAGTGATTCTAAAACTGTAAACGGAGGCCATCTTTTGATGAAAAGGCAACATTTATTTTTGCTTACCTTCTAAAATTGAACAAATCTTTACAGTTACCTAATAGTAGCTTTGAAAGTAATGTAGTCAAATACTTTTCAAGTATGTGTGGCAACAAAGTTTAACATTATGAAGACTAACAGGCACTATAGTCTTAACAAGCATCAATTATGCTGCACAGTGCACTCGGCATGAAACAACAGTCAAACTAAACAGGATAACATCATTTAAACATTATAAAACATAGTGAACTTACTTCTTAACTCATAAAACGCACACAGGATAATAATAAAGGTAAGTCTCTGTCGTATTTCAGCAGATTGCAGCGTAGGAGCACACAGCAGAGCAACTACATCTAGCGCAGGTACACCAGCGATGATGCGTTCAGGGACGCTCGGAAATACGGCAGTTTACATAAAGGCTTTCAGACAGAATCGATTCTGAACCTTTATGAATCGATTCTGAATCTTTATAAGTAAAAATCATGATTCAAATGCGAATCGATTTTTTCAGGCACCTCTACTGGCAAGATTACAAAATCACAGGAGAATTGCAAGATCTTGCGTGATTTCACTAGTTCACGCGACAACAAGCAAGGAGAAAGACTGCAGCATGTATCTGAAAGGTCTGTGGTTTATTTTCTGGTCTTTTTACCTCAGCTACTGAGGTGTCACGGATAATGATGCAATGTTTTATAGTTCAGCAATAAGAAATATTCAAGTGTCTTATTTTGAAATTTGTGAATGTTTTACACTGCTCTCGTGTTTGACTTTGTTTCTGGCTTGATCTGAACTGCTGGGCTTGACGTGTTCTGGAAGAGTAGCATGTAAAAAATACACTCGACTCAAAGCATAACTTTAGTGGAGCACTGTGACCCAATGCTTCTGGGATGCTCTGATATTCTGAGAGCTGTGTAAAACCAACTCATTGAAGAAAATGGCAGCTATTATCTTTGTAGACATTACGTGCCGTTTATGCATCCAGTGGAAAGCTGGGATAATGGTTCGATTTATAAGGCTGATAAACAACATAAACAAATATGATCAGTTTGCAAACAATTAAGGATGATTAACATTGGTACAATGTAACATTAAGTCAAAATCTTTGGGAAAATGAAGCCGACAAACCTTCCATGAGCGTGAAAATCTAAGTGGATGAACTTGTCTTCGTGAGAGAGTGCCCTTTTGGCTCTCTGATGTTTGGTGTGAACAAGCTCTGTGTTGTACGACAAGCCTTCATAATGACGAATGTACTTGTTCAGGGGATTCCTATAGTGTCCTGTGTGAAGAGAGCAGAGGAAAGCCTTGTCAATAAGATGAAGACAACGTCATGCCTGCTGTGCACATGCAACACTTCCATAAGTCAGTCTTTGTGTAACAGCAAAACATTGCAATAAAAACATGTTTATTATGTATCTTTTAGTAAAATTTCTTTTTCATCTCTGGCAAAATCTTATAAGTAACAAGTATACAAGCTTAGCAGTAGATAATAAAGTCCTCAGCCATCACCATTGAATTACTGTCCCCATTTTCTTCCCAAGACTAAGACACCATTAAACCCGCGAGACTTTCTCAAATAACAATCTTACAATCAGGAAAGACAACAAAGCTCTTTGACAGTCCACTAAAAGATTGATCAAACCACAAAAGCCAAGGGCAGGTGATAAAAAAACAGCCTTTACTGAATTTTTCAATTATGTGAAAATGTGTTTAACCCCCAATTCACACCCTTTTTGGTACTCTTGTGAAAAGAAAATAACTTCATGCTGGATATTTTTACTCTTGTTTACTCTAGATGAGCAAATACATGTGGTATAAGTAGCCTGTAATGAGCATAATTATATTTCCTTGGTAACAACAAAACAATTGGTCTTTCACATATGTTAGAAGAGGAAAAAATCTGCAACCTTATATGGTAAAAAATGCTAGAAATCTTCTCAAACTTCTTGATAATTGATACAATATATAGGCAAACATGAAAATTGAAAATGCTTTTTTAACATCATACCGGAAGCAAAAACGTTGCATTTTAAAACAAATTCCAGTGTTTTATAATGCCCCCCCTCACACACACACACACTCTGGAGTTTCTCCCAGTGAGAGGGGCAGAACAGGGGTGGGCATACTTGTTGCCCCCATCTTAGTGCCTGTACATTGGGGTTTACCCCGGTGAACGAGAGGGTAGCCTCCCCCTGCTTACGTGTGGGGTGACGGGTCCTGACTGTGGTTTGTGCTTATGCACCAAACTGCAGATCAGACTACCGTACCCACCGTTTTTGGACTCCCTGGAGGGGGTGCAGGAGAGCGTTCCTTTTGGTGACTCCCTCATTTTTCTGGGGGACTTCAATGCTCACTTGGGCAACGACAGTGAGACCTGGGGAGGTCTGCCGCTAGATTAGCCTGGCAAGCCATCCTATATATGTGTATATATAGTCTGGCCACAAACCATTGACGGCTCTCAGTCGTGAGGCGGGATCTACGGTTGTCTTTCAAAATGTCAGCACGCAATTGGATAGCGCTAGGACCAATCAGAGTGACGAACAACGTGACGTAATCACGGCGACAGAAAAGCGGGAGGCATTAATGGCGTCTAACATCAATGATTTCTGTCGTTTTTGTATGAAAAACACGCAAATATCAGGTGTACTGGGACATTGCACTACTTTGTTTGATAAAAATAAGAAGCTGCTAAGTATATCAGACAAACTTACGCACGTTGGAGTCTAAATAATCCAAAGTTTATGACAAAAATCTGTTTCAAACGAACGTGGTTCCTGAGTTGCCGCCATGTTGCTTGGGTTCGCGGCCGCAGCTCTGACGTCATCGGCTACTCCCACTCTGTGATTGGCCCAAAATATAGAGCGCTGTGATTGGCCCAATCAAAACTATAGCGAGCTGTGATTGGACAGCCACAGCAGCGGATCGGGCTGCGAGGGTTCCTATGAAGCGTGCCTAGACCAAACTCTGCAAAGTAAGGATTTGGTCTAGTTCACTAGGCTACCGCTAGATATCTTCAGTTCTCTTTATTTTTTGAGTCGGCAAATTGAGTTGCAAAATGGCGCTGCGTGTCTTCGTACCAACGCAGATGGAGAAGTATAAATTAGGCTTAAGTCAGGCCCGTTTCCGGTGAGAGTTGGACTCCACCAAGGCTGCCCATTGTCACTGATTCTGTTCATTACTTTTACGGACAGGATTTCTAGGCGTAGCCAAGGTGTTGAAGGGATCTGTTTTGGTGGCTTAAGGATCAGGCCTCTGCTTTTTGCAGATGATGTGGTCCTGTTGTTTTCATCAGACCGTGATTTCCAGCTTTCGCTGGAGCAGTTCATAGCAGAGTGTGAAGCAGCTGGGATGAGAATCGGCTCCTACAAATACGAGAGCATGGTCTTGAATCGGAAAAGGGTAGAATGCCTTCTCCAGGTCAGGGACCTGCCCCAAGTGGATGAGTTCAAGTATTTCAGGATCTTGTTCACAAGTGAAGGAATGATGGAGCACGACATCAATAGGCGGATTGGTGCTGCGTCTACTGTGATGCAGGCACTGTACCAGTCTGTCGTGGTGAACAGAGAGCTGAGCCAGAAGGCTCAGCTCTCGATTTACCAGTTGATCTATGTTCCTACCATCACCTATGGTCACGAGCTCATGGATACATGCGACCATAATGAGTTTTCTCTGCAGGGTGTCTGGGCTCTCCCATAAGCCCTTTTCAGATTGACATTCTGGAATATGTGTGGACAATTCAGTCCGGTCTTTAACCAGAACTGTGTTTTCAGACACACCACTTTTACACTGGAACTTGTCCTTTCGGCTGTCTTCACACAGCAGGGAAAAGTTCCAGATGTCTGAGGGGGTGGGGGGTGGAGGCTGTACCCAGATATTGCATAAACACAGTGCGGCAGGCGTAGATGCGTCATTTCCCCAAACAAAGCTAGTATGTGATAGAATTCCTCTCAGTGATCGGACTTACGTTAAACACAATTTTGCGCACACGAAGACGCATAAGAGACCTGGATGATGAAACTCAATGGTTAATAAAGGAATCACGGAAGCGGTGTGATGCGCTCCATCGCGCATCCAGGAGACGGTACCGTAGGAGGCGAGCTACCGTGGTTCGCCGCATGCTACAGGAGCGAGCTACCTGGCGTATATGGAACCATTCACTAGTGGCGAAGTTTTCTGGTCAGATGTGTTGAAAAACTTTGCCTTCCTGGTCACGTGATATATGTAATCTAGGTGCGCACTTACAGCGTCCCCCGCTCCCCTCCTCCTCCGCCTCCCTGTCTGGACCTCATCGGTCTGAAGCAGCCACCCTGTCCGTGACGAGTCCGGTCCTGTTACTAGGGGCTTCGTCCGGTCTAATTCAGGAAAAGGTTTACCGGATGTTTGTATTCAGACACAAAGGTCTTATGGACAGAGTCCCGAACATTTCCGTTTTTCACGGCCTGTCTGAAGGGGGCTTTAGAGGTAGGGTGAGAAGCTCAGTCATCTGGGAGTGGCTCGGAGTAGATTTGCTGCTCCTCCTCATCAAGAGGAGCTAGCTGAGGTGGCTCGGGCATCTGGTTAGGGTGCCTCCTGGACGCCTCCCTGGTGAGGTTTTCTGGGTATGTCCAACTGGGAGGAGACCCAATGGAAGACACCTGTAAACTAGTATAATCTTTAAAAAAAATATGTATGTTTTCTGGGCTGCATAACAGAGATACACTAATCACAAACTTGCTTATCTGACCACATCAGAACAAGATTGTCTAGTTGAAAACAGAATTCCAAGGCAACATATGGACAAAATCTGTTAATGTTTCCATACATTTACATTAGAAAATGTTGTACTTTAAACATTTTTAATCAAATTAGAGGTTCTACAACATTCTGGATGAACTGGAATCTTTTTAATGGTTCTAATGATCTTTGCCAAATCAAAATGAGTATGCACCAATCAGTTACAACAGTAACAAAATTAAAGTGGTTGTCTTCTTGTTAGAACACAATGTTCTGCAGGGAAAAATAAAAGGATTCCAACATTATTGCTGAAAACCTTTGCCTAATTCCTGACATTCCACAGCAGAACATCCTAGGATGTAACTGGAAAATCGACTCTATATTAAGTATTATACCAGTAAATATCACCTGCCCATTCATTCTGAATGAGAAGCGGTGTCCAAACTTTCAACTTTATGGTCATAAAGTTATGCCTGATTTGTGTGGAACAGCTACCTTCCTGAATGTATAACTGATTCATTTAATATGTTAGAAGTGCCTGGTGGGATATTTTTGAAATGCAGGATTAAATGATGCAAAAACAAACAGAAAATCTTTATGTTGAGTGTTTGAGGGCTGTAACGTATTCAGATCAAGTGAATGCCAGCTTTAGAGCTGCGCCCAACCACATCAGCAGCATTACAACATAATCATTTCACTGCCAGAGGAGTAGGTGGTGGATCTGAAGGGGAACATATTCTTAACGTAGCCTGAACAACTGAATTTGAAACAAACACCCTATTTTAGTTTAGGGAAACTATTCTGTGCAAAGAATTTTTGTTTGGGAATTGAGCATGAAAAGTTATTTTAAATATCACTTTACAGTTAAAAAAGGGGGGGATATGCAGTTGTATCTAAATAAAGAGGCAAATTTTAATGATTAAAGTAAATTTATGTATCAAAGAAAGAGGCCAGATTTCACCTCCTTCACTGTTCATAAGCAGTATGAAATATTCAGGTGCTAACATTAAATTTTTCATTAAGATGACTGCGAGAAGTGAAGAAATTTATGGCTATAGAAGAGAATTCACTTAATCTGTTAAGCCTTAGAAAAGTGATTTTTAAAAAGAAATCAATAAAAAAAATCACGTAATGTTGAGTGTTTGACAATCTGACAATAAACCTTGAAATGTAATGAGATGTTCATAAGAATGAGACAAATTATTTTCCTATAAAGTGGAAAATATCAAAGCGTTGCAGTCAAAGGCGATACCACGCATAACACTTCATTTTACAGGTGATTTTGTTGTTTAAAACACTTTCACTGAACGTTATTTATCAAAGAACTCTCACAGATAGTCAGACAACAGATGAAACAGTGAGATAGCACCACTGACCGGAAAAAGAATTATCTCTTTAAAAGTGAGCACATATGTCCTTTAATTGTATTCGCCTACGTAACAAAACTGTTCCCGTTAACTAGCACTGAGCTAACGGTCCGTTAACCCAGTCTCTGCATCTCCATCTTCTCATAACAATGGCTGTCGGCGCTGTTCGCACGGTAACAACAAAACCGACCCAAACCCCAGCAATAAAACCGGTGACAACACACAAAAATAACTCACCACAGTCGCTTTACAACTATTAACTACGCCAATCCGGGTTAGCTTTAACGCCACGTATCTTTTACTGGCTTGAAGTAAGACGGTGAAAAGGGTGCAGTCCTCCTCACAACAAGCAGGCCCTGCTGATCCCTTTCCGTTAGCTAACGGGCTATCGGGATTTCTGCTCCTCTCAGCCGCTGCTTCGTGGATTTATGTGACAACCCGCAAGGTTTCCCCCCAAAATGCCTCACTCACCTTGGGTGTAGTTTAGTAAATACACGAAGAGGAAAACTTTAAGGGGTAGAATATGTGACAAATCCATTGTTAGAGCATTGAGACCGATTTCACTTTATTGTCCTATTTAGATAGGCGCAGACGCCCTGTGTGTTTATTGCAGCTTCCTCTCATCGCCTCCTCTCGCTCCTGCGTCGTGACGTCAGACGCAGGGAGCTGGGATCCCTTCCCCCAAAAGCATAGATGCTCCCAACCTGGATACATAACTGCATAGAACAGGCCATTGTAAGATATAACCAAACCAAAATTCTGTCTCTTAGTTATAGCTTAAAAGCATTTGGCTAATCTCTCTCTCTCTCTCTCTCTCTCTCTCTCTCTCTCTCTCTCTCTCTCTCTCTCTCTCTCTCTCTCTCTCTCTCTCTCTCTCTCTCTATATATATATATATATATATATATATATATATATAAGTGGTGGCTAAGTGCCTGGACCTATAATTTGCCAGAAAGTGACTAAAAGCCTCTTTGATCTTTATAACAAAATAAGTATAGAGCTATCTGCTTGGTGTCATAAACACTGACTGTAATGTAAGGAATCAGAAAATTGCTGATGAAAACAAAGCAAGACGTTTAAATTATTTATGACCAAGTTCATGGTTTGGCAGCCTCATTAGTCCACCTTTTCCTCAGAATCTTATCCTTAAATAACTTACAGTAAATACCACTCTCTTTTTGAGCTTACGAACACTTCATTGCTGTTTTATGAACACTGCTAATTTACTTGTTTATCCCCCAAAGTACCCAGATTGCAATTGGCTGAGGAATGCATGGTGGCTTCATAGTAACTACCACTTTGCCTCTATCAATTATATTTAAGTGTATGCACTATTTACAATCTACTGGATAAAACAAAGTTTAAAATATATTAAAAAAAATCCAAAACATTAAATTGATTTTTCAGGCATTTATAAGTGTGTTTCTGTGCAAAACTTGTGAGTAATGACTATAATTGTAGATAGCTTGCAGAATGGCGTCCGATTGAAGGAATTCAGTTCACGACCTACAGGATTGATGAGCTAACAGCTAGTCTAAGCACAGCCAGAAGGGAAGTGTGTTGCTGCCATCCTAAAACAGAAAATCCTGCTGATCAAAACCCATGGAAGCACCAGGGAAGCACAGAAAGTGAAGTGCTATATTTTGCTGTTGGGAAAACTCGTGCTTGTGAAGAACCATAACATTTTATTTACATAACTCTGCATTACAAAATTGACAGCAGCATCGCCTGATGAGCTGCTGCACATGTGATTCATCCACTGAATCAAGTGTGCTGGGGCAGAGGAACAATGAAAACATGCACTTATTAGGTTGTCAGCTCCAGATATCCTAAAAATAATGAATATAACAAAAAATCTAGCCTTTAGGACTTCTACAGTGTATTTGTAACTAGTCAAAATTTTATGTTGTTACTGATAATTCTATTTACTGATATCTAAAATCTATACTTAACTTGTTATAATAGGGATACTGGCCTTCATTTAATAGTTTTTAATATTCAAAAATATATTGGCGATAGCTAAGATGATGTCTATAATGAAACTTTGGTATAAGAAAAACTAGACTGTAGATATCTGAAAGCAAATTTCACCTAAGTTAAATTTTGGATGTCCACGGGGTTCCTTCTAGATAGAACCTCATATCAGAAGCTGAAAGGAAAAGAGACATGATGTCCCAGATGTGCTCAATTAGATTCAGGTCTGGGGAATGGGCGGGCCAGTCCATGGCATCAATGCCTTCGTCTTGCAGGAACTGCTGACACACTCCAGCCACATGAGGTCTAGCATTGTCTTGCATTAGGAGGAACCCAGGGCCAACAGCACCAGCATATGGTCTCACAAGGGTTCTGAGGATCTCATCTCGGTACCTAATGGCAGTCAGGCTACCTCTGGTGAGCACGTGGAGGGCTGTATGGCCCCCCCAATGAAATGCCACCCCACACCATTACTGACCCACTGCCAAACCGGTCATGCTAGAGGATGTTGCAGGCAGCAGAACGTTCTCCACGGCGTCTCTACTCTGTCACATGTGCTCAGTGTGAACCTGCTTTCATCTGTGAAGAGCACAGGGCGCCAGTGGCGAATTTGCAATCTTGATGTTCTCTGACTAATGCCAAACGTCCTGCATGGTGTTGGGCTGTAAGCACAACCCCCACCTGTGGACGTCAGGCCCTCACCACCCTCATCCTCATGGAGTTCCAGAGTCTGGGGGGGCCACAGCAGCAAATGATCTGTCACCTTTGGTCTTTAGCCTGGTGCACAACCAGTAGGCTTTGATCTCTGGACCTCAGGGACCTGCTGGGGATGTGGCAGTGGTAGCGGCCCTGCTGCTGGATTGTTGCCCTCCTACAGCCTCCTCCACGTCTCCTGATGTACTGACCTGTCTCCTGGTAGCTTCTCCATGCTCTGGACACTACGCTGACAAACACAGCAAATCTTCTTGCCACAGCTCCATTGATGTCCCATCCTGGATGAGCTGCACTGAGTCACTTGTGAGGGTTGTAGACTCCGTCTCATGCTACCACTAGAGTGAAAGCACCGCCAGCATTCAAAAGTGACCAAAACATCAGCCAGAAAGCAGGAACTGAGAAGTGGTCTGTGGTCACCACCTGCAGAACCACTCCTTTATTGGGGAGGTCTTGCTAATTGTCTATAATTTCCACCTGTTGTCTATTCTATTTGCACAACAGCAGGTGAAACTGATCGTCAGTGTTGCTTCCTAAGCGGACAGTTTGATTTCACAGAAGTATGATTGACTTGGAGTCACATTGTGTTGTTTAAGTGTTCCGTTTATTTTTTTTGAGCAGTGTAATTCATTCTAAAATTATTTATTTTTATTTAAAACGTTTATTGTAGTTTGGACAAAAGGTATTCTGAAGGGATGAAATGTAATTTTTGAAATGGAAGTTGAGGATTTTTTCAAGAAGATTCAAACTATTAAATTATTAATTGGTTTGCCATACATGCACCCATGCACTTTACTCTTCATGCCTGGGTGTTAAAGGCACTGTGTGCACAGTACTCATCAAATACTATATTATAATATAATAAAACCACCATTAAAGATACACCATAAAATAGAGAAATCAAAGCTGTACTTTAATATTTCAGTTACAGCAGCATTTTTCTTCAATCTCACAACATTAAATCCAGTTTGACGACAGATATTTGGTATAAAACATTGAAACATTTCACTGAAATTAAGTTTCCAATCAATATGATAACAAATTCGGACTATACATCATTTTAGAACAAAATGATAAAAAAATTCCGAGTTCTACTTTCCTAAACGTGACCATTAATGTGGTTTCCCTGATCAGCAATAGGAATTATAACAAATAACTGTTGTGGCCAGTGACCTTTTAACCACTAACTTTGTGTATGCATGACTTTCACAATTTTATATCAAACCATTACTGTGGAAACATTCCATTGTTCACTCCAAAGTTTTATGTGTTTATAATGGAATCAGCAACCCAAGAAGGCCTCATTAATTTCAGAGCATTGCTCTGTCCGGAGTTTGACTCCAGGATGTGTTTGTGTTAACTATTTGTTAAGAAACCCAAATGTGCCTGGGTCAGAGCAACCAGCGGTCCAGAGATTTAGTAACAGCATTTAGACAGGTCTAGCTTGACTGCCAAGAAATGATACTTCAAGTTGTGCAACTGCTTGTCTCCCAATTCATGTGTATGTGAGAGCTTACGTAAGTCTGACGTCATCATCCACTATAAAGAATTGCCCCGAATGATTCTAGGTTGGGATTTCTCAACGACTGTCCTAGTGTCTGTACGTCTCCATTAAAGATCCCCCATGAGCTGAAAAGATCTCCGGCCTCAGTCTCCATTTATTTATCTTCTACATAACAAATTCTGATTTACTTCCATCCCTCCCACACACATGCACACACACACAAATAAACGGTTGTAATTGGCATGTTCTGGTAAGAACTGGTTCAGTGCCAACATTTTTATCATATCATTTTCATTTGTAAACTCTCATTTATCAGGTCACAATGAAAATCCATTACAGGTTGACTGAGCCTCACAATTTCTTTCTTGGTTCCAGAGGGGCATATTTATAGGAAACACGGATTATAAGTTGCCTAAAAACACCTTGTAGAGCTGATGCTGCTTATAGGCAGCCAAGTAAACATGAGTAGTGGTTGCTTGGTAACCCAGGACCATAAGAATATGGTGTTGCAAAAAAAAACAAAAAAAAAAAAACAGTATTAGATTCATTTGGAAGTTGTAACCATTAGCTCTAATTATCTGTAATTAAATCTCAAATGAGTTGATCGGTTTAAAATCACAGGTTCGTAGTAGATACAGGGCTTTATTAACCAAGATATGTGTCAAAGATGGATAATCAGTGAAAACATTTATGCATTTTAGCTCTTTTAATCACAGGAATCCGTTCTCTAATGCTACAGTTTTGGTCGATTTATTAGCAGTAAAATCTCATTTGACAGCTTGTTTTACTCCAAACGATCTCCTCTGGCTCCAGTAGCCGTCACGTGACACACCTCCACATCAGCTCCCAGTTTCTGCAGCTCATCCAACCATATCTGCTGCTTGTGGGACAGCCGATCATTAGGCCCTTTCACCTCCACCAGCTGTAAAGCCATGACATTTAGAGTTAATATGGTCATAAAAATCTGCTTCCCACCTGTCAGGTTATTCTATGTTCAGGGGATCTTACCTTGTAGCTGTTGTTTGAGGTGTTCCACACAACAAGATCAGGCAAACCTCCACGGCAGTGTCTGTAGTCTCTGGCCATTCGGTCTATTATTCCACCAAGGAAGCCTCCACCAAGGCATGAAACAAGAGACTGAAGAAAATCAAAGTACAAACACAGCCTTGGTGAGTCGAGTGCAATCTACGCTGCTGGTCTAGGGTTTTCCTTCACATTTGGGCTGTGGGAGATCCCGGACGAGCCCCCAATTTACTATGACAGCTTGTTGTGTCAACACCAATTATAAACTTTGACTTTCACACTGTTTTTACAGATAACAGAATATTCATGTATCTGAAGGACAGTGACTACCTGAGCCTGTTGGAGGGATGAGAAACGTTCCCAGCTGACCAGAGAACACACTTTACCCTCCTGGGAATGCCACACATCTTCCAGCGTGCTGCACAGTGTTTCCACTGTGGCTTCACTAAGTAACTGAACACGAGATGCAATCGCTTCCTTTCTATTCTCATAGAAACAGTCGGTGTAAAAATCCAGGGGACAGGCCTGTAAGAACATAGAGAACCAAAGAGGAGTTGGGCCTCTACAGATCCATACATTTAAAAAAATAAATAAATAAATTAATTATTATCAGAGCTTTCTTTGCCTGGTATGGATTTCGGAAAACATCTGGAACTCCATCCATAAAGACGATGTCCCACATCAGAAGAGCAAACAGGGTTGAGAACGTTGAGCCTTCTCCATGGATTCCTGTCAAACACATGACAAGTTTTCATTTTAAAGAGGTCCTTCACTCATACTTTTAATACAATTGCAGTGGTGTCTAGCAGGAATGAATGCCTTGTAAGTCGTAATCTGGGAAAGAAAGGCTCAGATGTGCCTGTATCAGCACGCAGAAGTCAACCACAGGAGAAATTAGCTTCAGACGAGAGGATTTGGAGTCTTATTTCCTGATATTTGGACATCTCTCCTCTGACTGGCTAACAGCAACGCGACTCTACCACCTAGTCCGTTTGCTCTGCAACGTTGATGTTTTATCTCCACAAATAACACATGACTCGTTGGGAATCTCTGGAACTGTTCTAGACTGGTTCAGATCGTACCTTTCTAACAGAAGTTTCAGTGTCTGTATAAACCAAATTATGTCAGATTCCACCAACCTGTTCTGTGGGGTACCCCAAGGCTCTGTTTTAGGTCCACTCCTGTTTTTATTATATATACACCCTCTTGGAAAGATAATTGATGCTTTTCAAAATGTCTCTTATCACCTTTATGCAGATGACATTCAGCTGTACTGCTCCTTTAAGGAATCTGAGCTCCATAAACTGGCTGAACTACTAGAGTGTCTATCAGCGATCACTAGTTGGCTAGAAGATAACTTCCTTCAGTTAAACTCTGAAAAGACTGAATGTCTGATCATTGCCCCTGAGAGCATGGCTCCTCTGATTAGTCAACAACTAGGTCATTTAGCTTCTGCTGTCAAGTCAAACATGAGAAATTTGGGTGTTGTCTTTGACCAATCAATGTCTCTTGAAGGCCACTCAAAAACGCTGGTCAGAAACTGTTTTTATCATTTGAGAAATATCTCCAAACTGCGAAGGTTGGTGTCAAAACATGAGCTTGAAATGGTTCTCCATGCCTTTATCTCCTCCCGTCTAGATTACTGTAACACACTTTTCACATGTTTTAACAAAAAAGCCCTTGACCGCCTTCAGTTGGTCCAGAATTCTGCAGCGAGGCTCCTAACTGGAGCAAACAGAAGAGCTCACATTACTCCTATTCTGATGTCTCTGCACTGGTTACCCATTAACTTTAGAATTCAATTTAGGATCCTTACTATAACATACAGGGCTCTACATGGCCAAGCTCCTCCTTATGTTACTGAACTGTTAAAGCCTTATGCTCCAACCCGAGCCCTCAGGTCCACCAACCAGAACCTTCTAGAAATTCCAAAGACCAGATATAAAAGTCGAGGTGATCGCTCTTTCCAGGCTGTTGCACCCCGACTTTGGAATGAACTTCCTTTAACCCTACGTGTTATTGACAGTCTGGTCACCTTTAGAAAGCAGCTGAAGACCCTTTTGTTTAAAACTGCTTTTACTTAAATCTTTTATGTTTTATTCGTTTTTTTCTAACTTGTATTTATAATAATATTTCATTTGTTTTATCATTTTTATAATTTTATGACTTTCTGTTTTCTGATTTTTAATGATTTTATGATATTCTGTTGTTTTGTTTTAAGATCATTTTATGATGACTATCTTGTGTTTTGTTGATCTTTGTGAAGCACTTTGTGATTCTTTTTCTGNAAAAGTTTTATTCCCTGCTTTCACTTTATTCCTTGCTTTACTTTAAATAGAACCAATGTACTGCAGGTTAAGTGTGTGTTTTAAATTTAATAATAAAAAGTTTTTTTTCTCTATTACAGGTCAGCATGCACCATTTTGCACAACATCTGCCTCAGTGCTGGTGACTTGTGGCCCAAGAGAATGAGGAAGGACGTGAGATGAGAGAGGCTGGTATGGAGGCAGTCAGCTGTGCTCTGTCCTGGAGGAGCTTCCACCAACCCACGACTACTATTAACAGTAGGAACCTCTATTTAAAAAAAAACACAAGGTCATTTTATTTGTTGTTATACTAGTGAATCCAGAAACCATCTCCTTATTGCATATTTCTGAATATGGCTTAGAGATGCGACAGCTGTCAACTGAGCCAGCCCAGCAATCCCTGTAGATGGACGATGGAGTGGACAGTGAGAGGAAGCATCCCAAAGCACTCGCTGCAGACCGTCCTGTATGATGTTCCACCCTTGGACCAGAAAGGTTCAGTCACAGGTCTCTGCTCCATCATTCCATCCATGTCTGGGATCCTTCTGCAGCAGATCCAGCTACACAGACTTCCTGCTCAGTTTAAATAAATGATCCAGGAAAATAGTCCATCAGCTTAATCCTGCTTGAACTGTACATAACTGTTCCATATTTGTTTCGATCTTTAAATAATTGTCATGTATTATAAATAGTCCTGTCCCCTTACCATTTTTTCATTTTCTGTTCATGTAATATGTTCAAAAACATGTAAATAATAAAATGAATGATCAAATGAGTTATCAATTAGTATTTGCTTTAATAAATGTAAATACCAAACAACATTAACATGATGATAGTGGAAGGCCTCTCTCCCAGGAGGACAACCAGGCTAAATTAGCAGCAGTGAGCCTCTCCTGACCCTGGACACTTGCAGTCCTAAACAGAGAAAATCGGAGATCACTGCTGACAAAAAGGCAACAAACACATTTTTACATTTATCTACATGAGAAGATAAAATTATATTCAGAATCAGAATAGACTTTACTGTCGTTGTACAGGGTACAGCAAAATTGGAGTGCCACTCCATTTGGTGCAGGATAAATGTAAAATCAACACAATCAATCAAACCAATTTCAATCAAATAAATGTAAAATCAACAGCAATATATTGAAAATGAAAGTAAACGGCCATAAGTTTTGTTTTTGTAAACAGAACCAGCTGAGATGATAAACTGGAGCGATGCGGAGCCCCAGGAGCTTCTCTCCGTTAGATCTGCAGCTCAAATCATCTGACAGCTCACAGGGACTGTGGAGGACACCTGTAGCTGACTGGGGGAAAAAAACTTAAGGAGCACGGCTTCAATCGCAATAAAAAGCAAGTTATGTCCAAAATACACGGAAGTCTGCGACAGCGTAGAGACCGCCCCCATACCTCCTTTTTGCCGCCATCGCGTAATCTTTAATAAAACTGACATGATTGCGCAACATTACCGCCACAGTCTGAGCTCTTATAAACGACCTTAGGCTCCCAGATGCCGCCTCGACGTTGCGGCAAATTGGCGGCATTGTTTTATAAAAGAGGCTAGTTTCTCATAAACAACGAAGATGGCGCCTGAAGCAGAGCTCGCTGCAGCTCTTTCCTCTGTTCTAAATGACTTGGGCATGTCTTTAAAACCACAACAGGAATCAGCGCTAAAAGCCTTTCTTCTAAAGAAAGATGTTTGCGCGGTGCTACCCACAGACATATATACATAGACGTCTCGTGGACTGGTGCTGCCGTAGTGGCTGGCCGCCATCTTAGATGGGTCTCCATTCGCCCTCAGTGCATTCATTTCTACTGAGGAAGGTGCTTATCCAGCTAAAACACATTTTATCGTGGTGTCACCTTTACTTGCGCTAATGGAGCAATAAGTAAAAAAAAGCTGGGGTTAACTGCAGTGCAGCTCGGCGTGAACAGTGAGAGGGAGATTGTTAGCAGCGTTACTTTGACGCCATCTGTGACTACAGCAAAAAAACTACAGTGTCGCACGATAAGTTGTCATTTCCGCCTTTTTTTGGATTGGTTATTTTTGAGCTGGCTAGTCCTGCTCCTCATGGTNGAGAAATATCTCCAAACTGCGAGGGTTGGTGTCAATGGTTCTCCATGCCTTTATCTCCTCCCGTCTAGATTACTGTAACACACTTTTCACATGTTTTAACAAAAAAGCCCTTGACCGCCTTCAGTTGGTCCAGAATTCTGCAGCGAGGCTCCTAACTGGAGCAAACAGAAGAGCTCACATCACTCCTATTCTGATGTCTCTGCACTGGTTACCCATTAACTTTAGAATTCAATTTAGGATCCTTACTATAACATACAGGGCTCTACATGGCCAAGCTCCTCCTTATGTTACTGAACTGTTAAAGCCTTATGCTCCAACCCGAGCCCTCAGGTCCACCAACCAGAACCTTCTAGAAATTCCAAAGACCAGATATAAAAGTCGAGGTGATCGCTCTTTCCAGGCTGTTGCACCCCGACTTTGGAATGAACTTCCTTTATCCCTACGTGTTACTGACAGTCTGGTCACCTTTAGAAAGCAGCTGAAGACCCTTTTGTTTAAAACTGCTTTTACTTAAATCTTTTATGTTTTATTCATTTTTTCTTACTTGTATTTATAATAATCTTTCATTTGTTTTATCATTTTTATAATTTTATGACTTTCTGTTTTCTGATTTTTAATGATTTTATGACATTCTGTTGTTTTGTTTTAAGATCATTTTATGATGACTATCTTTTGTTTTGTTGATCTTTGTGAAGCACTTTGTGATTCTTTGTCTGTGATAAGTGCTATACAAATAAAATTTACTTACTTACTTACTTACTTACAAGCATGAAGGAGTTCTGCTGCATGGTGGAGTTGCTAATGCTAATGGTTAGCTTCTACTAGCTGATATGTTGTCTGCTGTTTCCTGGATGGTAAACCAAAAACAGCCTTCCCCGTCACGAGTCAAGATGGGTGAGTCCATGCACGTTAAGTGACAGTCTGACGTAGATCTGTCAGGCTTTTCAAATCCTAGAGTTTCACCGTTTATTTTCTATCAGAAGCTAATGCAGTAGATAGGTGTAGGAGACTATTTTCATGTTCAGCCTGCATGTTAAACTCAGAGTGAGTGATCATTTTCAAACACAATAAGTAAAAAATGGTTTCTCAGTGAAGTTCCTCTTTAAAAAGGTAACCACAATTTTCTTCAGATTAAAAGTTGCTTACCTTGATCGAAACCTTGTTGTCTGTAATGAGCTAAGCAAAGCTCCTCCACAGAGCAGATGACTGTGGATCCACAGTCGTCTCCCTCATTATTCGTTGGTAAAAGGAATCTCGATTTCCCCGTGCCGCCCTCATGAGGAAACAACTGTCCTCGAATGGTCACCTGTAGGCAAACTTGCATACATAAACTGACAAATCTTTAATAATAACTCTCTTTTTTCTTAAAATGTTTGATATCCTGTGCAAAACTGACATGTTTGACATCTTGGACTTGAAAAGTGGGAAGGTCTCTGAGTTGTAGGCGATACTTCTTGCAACTGGCAGCCTCTTTCATCCGGAGAGCTCTCTGATGGAGGGAGAGTTTGTGTCCTGTACGCACCAGAGGATCCGACAGTCCATCTCTGATTGCACAGATGGCCTAGTCCGGGACATAAAAAAGGAGAAAATACAGGGGAATTTGAAAGTATATTTTGTTTCTGTAATTTTCCTGCCTAATGTTGTTTAAATCAGGGCAAGTTTGATGTAAACATGAAACCGAGTGTGCTTGGAATCAAAACACTATTGCAACCTCAGCAATGTCTGCTGCTTCCCCTGCTTTGTTCAGGTTGCTGTAGCCTGCAGATGTGCTATAGTCTTTGTCCCATAAGGCCTCCTTTTTTAACCCATTGTTCAAAATCACAGAGAGCAGGTGCATCAAAGCCCGTGTGTGGGCCATTTTAACACAATTATTATAGTTGGTAATATAAAGTTTAGATTGTTGGGAAATGCAGACACTGATGCTCACCTGCTGAGGTTTTTTGAGGTGCTGGTGAAGGTTCAGTGCCAGTCTGTCCCACCATCGGCCGCGGCTGTCAGGACAGTAAACGGGTTGCTTCAGTAAAGACTGCAGCTCTTCTATAGCATCCTATGATAGAAAGTAAAAACTTCCATTGGTTGTTGACACTTTTAGCTTCATAAACACACGGTAGACTGAGCGGACTGGTCGGTAAACCTCGTAACGACGTAGCCTCTGCAAAATCTCTACTCCTCTGGATAAGATGCGAGTGTAAGCCCATCCTGTGGTGAAGCTGCGCAGGAACACCGGCAGCTCTTCCTGGTGACTACACAACAATAACAACGCTGGAATTAAATAATCAGCAGAGAACAGTAACGTAAAGACAATAACAAAAGGATGTGTCAGATTCTGACCTCAGGTCATGGTTTGCTCTCAGCTCACACCAGGCTCCTTTAGCAGCTGTGTACAGCTCAAGAGCCAGATCCCACTGGCCACTCTGCATCGCTGAGGTCACCTCCAGAAGAGCTCGCATGGACGCGTCATACCTGGTGCGATGTATGGAGTGACGAGTATTAATTACTGCTTATTATGAAGTATATGTGTGTTTTGGTTGTTCACTACCTGAGAAGATCCTCTCTATCCTGAAACACTCTGGCTACTCGCTGCACTGTGTAGTCAGGGAAGGCCAGACGCCCTGAGTTTACCAACAGGATGGTAAAAAGTTGGTTCTGGCCCCCGGCTGCCATTTCCTCTTCATCCATGGTGTCTGTCAAAGAGAAGAGAAGAAGGATGCGAGAGAAGACAGCCCGGGGACACCGAGACAGACGCACGCAGGAGCCGGCGAGCTGCTTTGCCCTGTAATAAATGAAAAGGGATGAGGTCACTGACGCCACGCTTGTGACGTCCATGAACAGAGTTAAAGACCATCTCACCGCCTGAGGATAACGGTCCCGATGTTGCTCTGAGCAGCAGCCAGAGAGAAGAAAGACTTCTGCTTGCTTAGGCGGAGAAGACCTTCAACGATCTGCTGTTTTTGTGTCCCAGAACTGCCAAGATGGAAAGACTTTGCAAGAGTTTTGAGTTCAGGGGCAGGAAGGAGATCCAGGGCCTCCCCAAGGTCCTCAAGGTCCTTCTCTTTGAGATACAACAACACAGGTAGACAGTCTAATTAAAAATAGGGTTTGCGTACATTAAACAGTTCACCACGGCAGAACAGAGGTTTAATCCAAAGTGTTGGGGATGATTTACCTGCCTGTAGAAAACCAGTCTGGACCAGTTCCTGTGCAACAGGACCCAGATTGCTGCAGATCTCCTCATAATCCAGTTTATGAACTTGGAGCCATTTCAGCTTCCTCTGAAAGAGCCTCACGTACAGCTTCTGAGCCCTGACTAGAAGACAGGAAAACACGAGTCATTCAAACATGTATTTATTAGTATCTATGGCTGACGTGTGAACATACCTGATAAACTCTCAAACGTGTGAACGATTGACATGTCATCCTGGTTGAACAGGGCTTTGTCGTCTTCATTCTCCAGCACAGCGTGCAGAATGGTACGGAAGTTACGGAGGTAGTAGGGAAGTGAGGTGTTCAGGTCAATCTCAGAACCAGACTCTGGTACCAAATCATGGCTGACACCTGCAGCTGTTTCTTCTTCTGAACTCACAGGTGGGTCACTCGTTAAAGACGATTTCTCGGTTAGATGCTGATCCATGTTAGTCGATGAACCCTCATCAGGTTCTCTGTTGCTCTCCTCATATTTAGCCTTCTTTAGGAAACTAGATGCTCTGTTGTTTGAGGAACTTTCCTGTTTCCTCTTTAATAGTTTGGAAGGAGAGGATGTTTGGATAAAGTCTGATTTAAAAGCTTTAGGTTCTGTTTCTGGACATGTTGTATCTTCCGCTGCTGGAGCGTGAACACTTGAGGTCAGGACCTTAACGCGGTCTGTTTGACCCTCCAAACTCTGGATCAGAACATTTTCCTTCTGGGAGCTACTGAGTGTCTCACTGGAGGAGGCATCCTCCTCTGTGTGTTTCCTCTCAAGAGTCTTTTGATATTTTCTGGATAACTTGGAGGAAAGACTTCCTAAATCCACAGCCCTGACCACAGTCTTACTGTTCACCTCCCGTGGTGTCTGCTGACAGTTATTCTTTTTGAAATAAGGACTCGTTGCGGTTTCTTGGTCTCTTTCCTCCTCTTTCTGAAGCGGTTCTTGACATTTAGGAGGGTTGTTTTTACTTCTTCGATGATCAACATCGCTGTCTCTCTCAAAGTTCAGACATTGTGAATCAATGTGATCGTTGATCCTGAATCTTGGGACCAGCAGGCCACACAGGGGGCAGGCCAGCTTCGGTGGAGGCTGGCTGCTGAAGAAGGATGTGATTGGAGTGTTGCTGGCAGCTTTACCATCTTTCTTCTTGCTCTTGGGTAGCGATAACCTCCTCTTAATTTTGTCCTTCGCTCTTTCTGCCATGTTGAATGCGGTTTACGTGGTCCAAACTACGTTCATACTTAACGAAGACGAAAATACTTCGAGAAGCTCAGTTAAAGTTGTGGGAAAATAGAAGGAGCTACAACCTCAAGCATGCTAGCCGCTAGTGCTACTCCATAACAACAATCCCGCTCCTCAGGCGTAATTAGCAGAGCCCAGAACGTGTCGATCGGGACCGAGCTGGTCATTTGTAAAAAGAAGGAAACATCACTAGCCTAGTGAACTAGACCAATTCTTGCTTTATATATACCGGTAGGATGGCTTGCCAGGCTAAAACATCACAGCAGCAGCAGATGTATTATAATATGCATAAAGGAAAATAAACATGGGTTTTACAATCATAAAACAAAAACATTTTTAACAAAAATAGTAAAAGGGAATTAAAATAAATCAAATGCTACATTTGTTTTCAGGCAAATATATATGATAATAAATATCACTGAATTTAATTTATTAAAAAAGAAAAATGAATTAAATTTGAAAAAGATGATGCAAAGAAAAATTAAACCTCAGAATAGCACTAACTAATTGTATTATTGTCAACTTAAAGCCAGAGTAAATATATATATCTTGGCTTTTCTCTTAAAAACATCAATGTCAGCCTTCCTCAGGCAGGCTGTTCTGGGAAAGAGACAGATATTTCAAGCCTTTATTTGTTATAATTGTGATGATTATGGCTTACAGCTGATGAAAACCCCAAATTCAAAATCTCAGACATTTCAAATATTGTGAAAAGGTTCAATGTTCTAGACTCAAAGTGTCACACTCTAATCAGCTAATGAATCCAAACACCTGCAAAGGGTTTCTGGGCCTTTAAATGGTCTCTCAGTCTAAGTTGAATTACTGGGGGGAAAAAATAGACTTTTGTACCATATTCTAATTTTTTTGTGTTTCACCTGCAGCATATCTGAGGTCCTACTACGTGTACACATTTCTCTATAAAAGCAAAACCCACAGCGAGGCCCTTTAATGGAACCATTATACCATTTGCACTGCTTAGCACGGCAAAAGGCTAGGGACCAGTCTAACTACATTAGTAATACAAGTTATTTCTCTGTGTTTTATGTAGCATCATGTTCACCAATAAACAGTACTGTATTTGTAAGTGTTTTTCTTTAGAAACAAAATAACAAACATGCAGGTAAACAGTTTATTACAGTATCTTTCACCACTGGGTGAAACAGAAATGTAGTAGGCTACTGCTTTCCAAGCTAGATTTCTGACATCAGCTGGCATTCCAGTTTTGTTTATTTCCCATCTGAGGACTCAGATGTTGGTCACCATATTCATTTGGCTACTTTGTGCAGAGGCTCTGCTTACTCATAAAACCTTACCACCTACCATTTATTATTGGAGGAATAAACACAACTGATGTGAACCAATGTCAGTGATCTACATAACAGCCTAGTGACAGGTTGCAAAAATATTAAATAAAATAATTTTTTTCTACAAATATTTGGATCTTTTAAATCAAATTCAAAAACACTTTATTTATCCCAACTGGAAGTTAGATCAGTAAATAATTTATATTAGATGAGTCAATAGGGGGCTCCATGGTGACGTAGTTGGGAGCACTGTAGCACTGTTGCAAAAATGTTGCAGGACTTAAGCTTTTCTGTACAGAGATTGCATGTTCCCCTCATGCATGCATTCATTTTCTACTGTTTCCTCCCACAGACCAACACATTCATATTCAGGTTAACTGGAGATTGTCCCTAGGTGTGTGTGCACATGCATGCGTGCGTATGAATGGTTGTATGTATGTAAAAATGGAATTCAGCACAAAGTATGATTGCAAACCTGAGTTAAAGCATCAGATTAGAAAAAAAGAGGTGCACAAAACATCCAGGACCTTAGAACAAGATCTCAAATTGAAAATTCTTGATTTCTGTCTGTTTAGTTCTTCCACAGGTTTGTGACAAAATAAAAACATAGAATAATAACCATAACAGTGGATATCAATTTAAAATTAAACTAATAAACAGCTAATTTTGTGCCAAAAGATGCTGATCACTGAAAAAGAGATTGAAATTCCATCCCCAATGCGTGGTCACAATCGATCCCAGAGAAATGGATGTTTTCTTAAAGCTAAACTGGGTGGAGATTAAGCGCACAGAATTCCTAAGCATGCATTTTAGTATCTTTATACTTTTCCAAAATTAATATAATCTTTATAGAGAAAAGCAAAAATCTGCCAAATCATTTCCCATATGATAATTCAGACTAGAATAACTAATAAAACATGTAAACGCATCTTGAGGTTATTTGCGGTGATAAAGTAATTGTGGGGGTGTTTTATGTTGGGAGCAGACCAGAGGGGACCAGAGAGCATGATGATGATGATAATGATGATGACGATGACGATGGGGGGGTGTATTATTATCTACACAGGTTCCTGCGCTGCAGCAACCCCCCATCATTCCGGGGAGCAATCTCCTCTGATCAACACGTACGGGCGTTTTCACAACGAGGGCCGCCCACAGGACTGATGTCGGTAAGTAGAACAAAAATAAAATGATGCAGGGATGCATGTGGAAGCGTTGAGCTGGTGATGACCGAGCTGAAAACAAAACTGTCTCGATGCTTCAGATCAAGGTCGATGTGAAACGCAGCAGCGGAATAACAGGATGCTCCCAGATGGGAAACTGATGGAGTCAGCTCCATCTTCTGAGTGCATTACATGAATGGAAAACTATAGATCTGATTATTGTATCGACGTGATGTAGGCAGGAGAAAATGCGGCGGCAGCCACAACAAGCAGCCCTGCAGGCTGCGGTAGAAGTTCGGTGTAATGGCTTGAAAACACACCACCAAAACCACGTCAAGGGCAGTGCAGATGCAGGAAAACTGCACCAAAGAGCCCCATCTGGACCCCACAATGACCCCATTGTTTTAAATATCTGCTCAGGACCACAGAGGGGTCATGATTAGGTGTGCATGGATTTAAGGGTTTAAAAAATCTTATTATGATCTGATCATCACTCATTAGTTATGTGGTTATTAACTATGATTTTTGTAAAAGCTCAGCTCTCACAGCTTGTGTTTTTACAGAATCTTGACATTAGGATGAGGGTGTGACATGTTTATTTCTGGCTTGTAGCACAATGTGTTAGCTTCAGCAGCTGGGTGCTGGACAAATGGCTTCATCA
>SSNS01000408.1:335241-422208 GCA_006937985.1 Aphyosemion australe | reverse complement strand
TGGGACCAGCAGGCCACACAGGGGGCAGGCCAGCTTCGGTGGAGGCTGGCTGCTGAAGAAGGATGTGATTGGAGTGTTGCTGGCAGCTTTACCATCTTTCTTCTTGCTCTTGGGTAGCGATAACCTCCTCTTAATTTTGTCCTTCGCTCTTTCTGCCATGTTGAACGCGGTTTACGTGGTCCAAACTACGTTCATACTTAAGGAAGACGAAAATACTTCGAGAAGCTCAGTTAAAGTTGTGGAAAAATAGAAGGAGCTACAACCTCAAGCATGCTAGCCGCTAGTGCTACTCCATAACAACAATCCCGCTCCTCAGGCGTAATTAGCAGAGCCCAGAACGTGTCGATCGGGACCGAGCTGGTCATTTGTAAAAAGGCACACACACACACACACACACACACACACACACACACACACACACACACACACACACACACACACACACACACACACACACAAAATGAAGAAAGCATGAGGGACACCTTTAAGTAAGTTAATTCCATGCATTTCTCTATTGCCAATACTCATAGCATCCATTTAAGATTATCTTCTGCAGAGTATCAATCAGATACTTGCAATACATTTTTAGAGCTCAGACATACCCTAAGTACATTAAAGTAGTTAATATCAGTGCATGTGAGTGTCTGTTAAGGATCACAGTGTAGGGAGACAGTGTATCAACACAGATCTCACATATTATTGTTATCCCTGCAAACACGTGCCTTAATATCACCATATAGTCGGGCTTTGTGAATGCTTTTTATTGATTCTCAATCTGTATTTATTAAACACTGCTGCCATCAGAAGTCACACATGACAAGGAAACACTGGCAGGTGATATTTAAAAAGCCAATGATGCTTATAAACAGCATTTCAATTAGTGTCAGTAAGACCCGTTTCCACAATTAGAACTTTTGTGTAATTATCCCGGACCATCACAGTATCCATCTCACCGGGCCGGCCCTAAAGGACCACTTTCTGGGCCATTTTAGGGACCTGCCTTGGTAAATAGACCTAGAGTTGCAGGGTGGGACTTGTGGTTAACTCATGCTGATTGGTTGTAGCTCAGTGGAAAATGATATCAGCAGACATTGCCAACAAACTACCATTTGTAATAGTAGAAGAGATGCTGATGAAGCAGAATGGAAGGAAAAGAAAATTAGCAGCATTGACGCTGTTTTAGAATCCCCGTTTCTAAACTCCCTACGGCGAAAAATGCAGCAGAAATTCCTCCACAACTCTGTACTTTATATAGTTTGTTTTCTCCTATCGAGCGCTGTAAAAAACAGCTTTTCTTCTGATCATTGAAAACTGCTTTTTACATCACACAATTGCTTTCCCTGTCCCCTGCACAGTATAAAATGCAGAGTAGACAGATTAAAATGTCTTTCATCTCTGACTGTGGGCACATTTTGGTGCTGATCAGTGATGTCACTCATTGTCAACACGGCCATGATATGCTGATGACTTAACAAAGTCCTTAAAGAGCAAAGTAGTCCTAAAAGTCCTTAACCAGTAATACAAGAGTATATTAAAACACAAGCACCCTGGAACCACAGAAGCACAATTTTTGGAAATTATTTAAGGACCCCAGCAACCCTGGGTACTTTAGATCAAACATCCACAATAAAAAATATGCAAAAAAAATTATGCACAGTTTGAAAATCCTCAGAGAAAAGAAGTCTTGGGTCATAAATACAATAACCAGTATCTGCTTTATTACATTTCAGGGCTAAGTTTGTAAAGGCAAAAGAAAAAACATCACATGCTACTGGTGTGCTTCACTTAAAGTAATTTTTCTGCAGGTTTCCTGTTCTGCAGGACATCAGAGATACCAGACAAGAGACTCTCAGATGAAACAGGATGGGACACTTGGATTAAACCTTTTCATTTTGTAGAATTTGTGCTTGAAAAAGACCCAACAACAGAAAAACTCTTTAGGGAGCGAAGAGGAAGTAAAATAGATAAATGTTTACATTTACAATAAGGGTCCCTCTATTAACGTTACTTAGTGCATTATTAAGCATTAATAAACAATTAAATAAAATATTAACAATAGCTTAATAATAATGTTAATGATAATGCTTTACTAAGCAGACACCCCCCTGGCCCTTTGTCCTATAACCTTAAGGACACGTAATAGTTACTGTTAATAAAGGGCTCCTTTGTTTATTAATGCTTAATAATGCACTAAGTAACGTTAATAAAAGGATCTGTATTGTAAAGCGTTACCAGTGTTTTCTTTATTTGGCCGTATGATGAAATGTGAACTATTTTAAAACAGTAAAGTGTAAATATTTGTCATGTTCACAGGGTTTAGGGTAGTGGACATCACGGGCCAGTTATGGCTCATGGGAAACAGCCAGAATCCGTTTGTAAAATATTGGCTCCCAGCCCTCCATCGTGTCCTGGTGTGGGAATCGCCAAACCAGCCGAGCAGCAAGGCTCCGTTAAAAATGCGGCTCAGCGATCAACCTGCTCCTTGAAGGATGACAACAATGACCAGCTGACTCCTCCTGTTTCTGTAAAGCACTACTACACGAGCTGCGACCCGAGTCCAGGGGACATGGAGGACGCCGGCTCCGAGTACGACAACGTCAGCTCCGATGTGGAGCAGGACTACGATGAGGTTCTGCATTTGAATACAAGGTTTTACAAACAGCGCTGTCTTGGGGACGTAAAGCACACAGAAGGTGATGATACTACAGAGAGCTCTGCTGCTACCGCCGACCAGATCCCCCCCAGATCTCGTCACAGCACCAAAAAATGCGAAGGACCACAATCAGATGCCAAACCGTACAAGGTGGGTCATCGCTTCATGTCACATTGTGCCCCGATCGCAGGCGACGAAGCAGAGGTGGGAGTGACAAAGGTCCAGGGGGACAAGTTCTTCCTCAGTGGTGGAGATGAGTTTGAAGAGGTGCTGGATGGAGCCAGATTTATCGAGGATTTACATGAGTCTGAAATTAACATCCACATGCCTGAAAGCATTTATCAGGGCAGCGAGAATGAAAAAATCAGAAAGGGGAGTCAGGAAAGAAAGAGAGACGACGACGCTCAAGTCACAAGAAACCATAATAATCCAGGAGCCGGTAAGAAGTGTGAGTCATCCCACGTGGGTCCAAAGGAGAAGGAGCGTCAGGGTAAAGGACAAGGGCGGAGAGCAGGAGGAGATACTGAGCACACTGTTTCTGGCATCAAAGGATGTGTGACCTACAGCACCGAGCAGCGTCCAAAGACTGCATCCAAGGACTGCAAAAGGTCTGCAGTCAGGTCCAAGGATAGGCCCGGTTCCAGTAAGCACCATCATCATCCTCCGCCACCATCCCGCCATCCTCATCCTCGATGTCCTCCAGATGCCCAGAAGACCCTGCATCACAGGGAGAGTCCTCCTGCATCCAGACCTGGTCCTGTTGCTGCCAACAGCCAGGAACCCGAGTCCAGGGTGATGAAAGCAGCTCTGGCTGCTCATCAGATGACAGAACAACAGGAGTTCCCTGAGGAGCAGCAGAGGGAGCCAGAGAAACCTGAGCAGGTAAAGCAAAGTTTTTTATTAGATCTCACCTTCTCTAGACTCTGGTTGTTAATGTCTGAGCCTCATCAATGATCCCTGAGCTTCAGAATGAGTCAATGCATTCTTTGATTGTGGCCTTTTTCCTGAAAGTTTATTTATTTGAAACCAATTCCTCAATCTGAAGTTTGTGTCTGTCAGGGTGAGGAGCCGAGCACAGCCACGATGCCAGAGGAGGTGCCTGAGGAGGTACCAGAGCAGCTGAGGAGGCCTCCGTATCCACAGTTTGTCCCCGAAGAGGAAAGCAACTCCCCCAAGGTGGAGATTGATTTAACTTCTAAATAGGTCAAAGATGAGATCCAGCAGCTTTTAATATTTTACAAAGGAGCTATTTCTGCCCTGTAATCTGTTTTTGACTGTTTTCATAATGTAGGTCACCATACTGACTCACTATCAGAACATATACACGGCTTCTTATTTTATCTCCATTGAATGTATTTTCTTCAACCTTATTAACTGACCCAATGTTTTAAAACGATTCTTAAAGAAAACACAGGAAGCTGCTTCTTTTCCCTGCTTTGAAGACGGTAAATATCTTTGAACATTCTTAAATTTGATGCATTTTTATATTAAACTATGCAACAAGTAAAAATATTTATTTCTGGTGCCCAGTGCCAGGTCCCTGCGAGCCGGAGGATCTCATTGATGGGATCATCTTTGCTGCTAACTACCTTGGATGCACTCAGGTGTTGTCTGATAAAAATCCATCCAAGTCTGTCCGAATGTCGCAGGCACACGAAGCAGTGAGTCACATCAAGGTAATCTGCCCTCAGACGGACAGATGTTAGCATCCACGGTTAAAGTAGGCTTTTTACCTCATTTTAATTCAGATAAACAAAGTATATGATACTTATTCAGCACTACCTGTGACAAAACATTAAACGTCTTTTGGATATTTTCTGGTATGTCCACATCTTGTTGGAATCACAGGCAAATGTCCCCCAGTGGTCCTGATCTGGGTAATGGTGGCGGTACCAAAGGATGCATTAGGGCCCCTGTGTGGGTCACAAACACTAAATTTGGGGTCTGACTTAGAAGATCTTTGGAAATAAAATTCAACTGAAAAGTAAATCCTAAAAGAATCATTTGACTATAAAATAATCTCCCCAAAATGGCTGTAATTTCTAAAATATGAGTCAAGGGTATCAGTGTTTTCTTTCTGCTCTTTCTTTATTGGCAAGCTTTCTTTACAGATTATAGCTCAATCAGCCATTTGGGGGATTTAATGTTGTATTTTTTGGGGTCAGGAGTTAAAAACAGGGTTAAGGTTTGCATTTGGTTGCTTTTTGTCACCGATTCTGTTCATAACTTTTATGGACAGGATTTCTAGGTGCAGTCAAGGTGGTGGGGGGATCCGTTTTGGTGGCCTAAGGATCAGGTCTCTGCTTTTTGCAGATGATGTGGTCCAGTTGGCTTCATCAGAACGGGATCTCCGGCTTTCGCTGGAGCAGTTCGCAGCCGAGTGTGAAGCAGCTGGGATGAAAATCAGCTCCTCTAAATCCGAGACCATGGTCTTGAGTCGGAAAAGGGTAGAATGCCTTCTCCAGGTCAGGGGCGAGGTCCTGCCCCAAGTGGAGGAGTTCAAGTATCTTGGGGTCTTGTTCACGAGTGAGGGAAGGGTGGAGCGTGAGATCGACAGGTGGATTGGTGCTGTGTCTGCAGTGATGGGGGCGTTGTACCGGTCTGTTGTAGTGAAGAGAGAGCTGAGGCGAAAGGCGAAGCTCTAAATTTACCGGTCGATCTACGTTCCTACCCTCACCTATGGTCACGAGCTTTGGGTAGTGACCGAAAGAACGAGATCGCGAATACAAGCGGCCGAAATGAGTTTTCTCCGCAGGGTGTCTGGGCTCTCCCTTAGAGATAGGGTGAGAAGCTCGGTCATCCAGGAGGGGCTCGGAGTAGAACCGCTGCTCCTCCACATCGAGAGGAGCCAGTTGAGGTGGCTCGAGCATCTGGTTAGGATGCCTCCTGGACGCCTCCCTGGTGAGGTTTTCCAACCGGGAGGAGACCCAAAGGAAGACCCAGGGACTATACCTCTCGGCTGGCCAGGGAACGCCTTGGGATTCCCCCGGAGGAGCTGGCCCAAGTGGCTGGGGAGAGGGAAGTCTGGGCCTCCCTCCTTAAACCCGACTCCGGATAAGCGGATGAAAATGGATGGATGGATGGATGCTTTTTGCTAGTCTGTGCAGTCTCTTCATATAGGTTTGTGTTGATGTCTGGTCCATCTGGAATAAAAAACAAAATATTTATTTACTGATTTCTGGAGCTGTTGGTCAGTGAGTCGAAGCCTCCTGAACAAGATCACCTCTGATTCAAATATTTCTTTCAAAGAGCCAAGATGAAGACTCTCAGATGATGACAGAAGTGGACCTGTTCATCTCCACTAAAGCGGTCAAAGTGCTGAATGCTGACACGCAGGTCAGTGACTCGGTGTAGAGTCCACTTCATGTCTGCTTTTTTACACATAATAACTTCCATCCATCTTCAGGAGACGATGATGGACAGTGCCTTGCGGACCATCTCCTACATCGCAGACATCGGCAGCATCGTGGTTCTGATGGCTCGCAGACGCATGTCTCAGGCCTCGTCGGAGGACTTCTCTGAATCGTACGACTCTGGCAGCGAAGGGAAGAGTCAGTACAGAATGATCTGCTACGTCTTTGAGTCAGAGGATGTGAGTGTTTGTTGCTTCACTGCATCCTGTGTCACACACTGATTGTTGCTTTAGGTATTTACTCTCAGTGTTGTGGTCTTTCTCGCTTCCTTGTTGTTGTCAGCTTGGATCGTTTTTTTTCCTGCTGAGTTGTTTTCTCCTCAACGCTCTCGTTCCCACAGGCACAGCTGATTGCACAGTCCATTGGTCAGGCTTTTAGCGTGGCCTACAGAGAGTTCCTGCGAGCAAACGGCATCAACCCGACCGACCTGAGCCACAAACAGTACAGCGACATCATCAACTCCCAGGAAATGTACCACGATGACCTCGTCCATTTCTCAAACTCAGAGAACTGCAAAGAGGTGAGGGGTTTTTGTTATTTGTTAAGGCGTGTGTGGATTTACTGCTATCAGGCATGCTAGCTGTTGGTCTGTGTTGCAGCTGTGTGTGGAGAAGCAGAAAGGGGAAAGCCTCGGTGTGGTGATCGTGGAGTCGGGTTGGGGCTCCATCCTGCCCACCGTCATCCTCGCCAGCATGCTGAACAGCGGACCCGCGGCTCGTTCAGGAAAACTCAGTGTCGGTGACCAGATCATGTCCATCAACGACACGAGTCTGGTGGGGCTGCCGTTGGCCACCTGTCAGGGCATCATCAAGGTATATTTCTGTAATTTTCTTAGGAACACACAGGTATCCGACACTGTCTGCAGAGCTACGCAAGAGCTGAAATCAGTCTGATTTTATTGAGCTGCATAAATGTGAATTACTAAATACAAGTTTATAAATGAATCAACAACATCTTCTTTAGAGCTTAATGCTGCAAAATAAAACAATTAAAGTTTTTTTATTTAAATCTAATCATAAATTGGATAAATTGATTTCAGGGTTTAAAGAATCAGGTGAAGGTAAAGCTGAGCATCGTGAGCTGCCCTCCTGTCACCACTGTCCTCATCAAGAGACCCGACCTCAAGTTTCAGCTGGGCTTCAGTGTCCAGAACGGCATCGTGAGTCCAGGCTCAGAGTTTCCACAATTCTGACAATAGTGATGTAAAGTTTTACCTGTTTGGTTTGTTCCAGATCTGCAGTTTGATGCGAGGTGGCATCGCTGAGCGAGGCGGGGTTCGTGTCGGACACCGAATCATTGAAATAAACGGTCAAAGTGTTGTTGCCATGGCACATGAGAAGATCGTTCAAACTCTGTCTGTCTCTGTGGGTGAGGTAGGAACTCATTATGCCTTAAAGATGGAAAATCTCACTTTTTCCTGCACCACACTAATTCCCTGCCATGGAGACCGGTGGTGCGTTAGGGCTAAGACGTATTTGATCTAAAAAAAAAGTGCTACAACATTTATTTAACCAAGAAACAACCTATTTATTGACAAAGTCAAAATATACAGTTAGAAAGGTAATTTTAATTAAAAAACTAGCATTACTCCTATCAAAGAGCAGATGGTAATTGGCAGAATAAAGGTGACTGAGTTTGAATTACCTTTAGGAAAATAATTTATTTTAATTAGTGTTAATTTTCATGTTATATTTCTTAACTTTAATGACACAATAATGGATGAATTCTGAGCTGTGATGAGAAATATTATTTTTATTTGATGCCTGAATGGAAAAAGACTGAAGCAAACCTCAGGTCAAATCCCGGCATTTAGGGAGTTACAGAATATGTCGCCCCCTAGTGTCCTCCCAGTGGTATTACAGTTTAAACTATGACTGTGACTCTTTAAACTCTCTAAAACTGTCTACATCCTGCAACAACCACCAACACAGAAGAAACATTGATCAATGCTTTTTTTGATGAGTGAAAATAGCATGTTTTAATGACCTATGACTAAAAAGTGGGTTTGTGTGTGTGTATGTGTGTGTGTGTGTGCGTATGTGTGTGTGCACATGTGCATGCGTGTTTTTGCGCTTGCATGTGTTTGCGTGCGTGCATGTGTGTGTTTGCATGTGTGTGTGTGTGTATGCGTGTGTATGTGTGTACGTGCATGTGTGTGTGTGTATCTGCGTGAGTGAGTGTGTGCGTGCGTGTGTGTGCAAGTGTGTGCGAGTGCGTGTGCATATCCGTGTGCGTGCATGCGTGTGTGTACGTGCATATGTGTGTATTTGTCTGTAGGTTTAGTAGAATATCTGATGAACCACTGGGCAAATTTTAATGAAACTTTCAGAAAATAATGACTGAATGTTCATCTATAATTGAATAATTTTTGGAGTCACCTTCATGTGTTCTACCATGTGTTCCTCTCACCTCCTCCCTGATTCCAGATCAACATGAAGACGATGCCCGCGGTGATGTTCAGGCTGCTGACAGGACAGGAAACACCGATCTACATATAGAAACCCTGCAGATCGGATCGCTGCCGTTCTGCTGCTCAGTGGGATGAGGACAATTTATTTTTCTATCATTTGGGTTTTGTTGCCTCTTGTTGCAATGCTGTAAAAGAACATCCAGTTCTCATTTTCAGGTTTTATCTTGAATTGCATTGTCATAATGGCCTTATTATCAACGTGAATACTGTCTGTAGTACTGTACGTGAAGTTAATGGTGTCAAAGAGAAGTAGCTTTATGGTCATGATTATTTTCTTATGAAGAGATAAATTAGCACATTTATTTTTTATTTAGTCATTTTTTATATAAAGTGGATGGGGTTTAAAACTGTAGTTACACTGTAAATACTTTGAATTACTCAAGGACCTGATTGGGAAGGCCATATTACTCCTGCAAAACACAGTATGCATGTAATTGTTAAATAAAATAACAGACCAGAGACTCATTCTCAATCCAACATGGTAATCTATTACAGTAAGTATTAACAGACAATAAAAACATGACGTACAAAGAGCACTGAACTCTGTATTACGATGACACTGAAGGCCAAAGACACACACCTCTTGTTTGAAGACAAACACCATGAGTGATCATTACCTTTATCAGAGCATTCAAGAATGTATCAATAAACATTACTGGATGAATGTAATGACAGTGCAAAACTCAAAAATACAATTTCACTGCTGAACTCATTTCTTTCTGTTTTATTGGTTTATTGATGCAAAAAAAGTTACTTAAACCTCAATATAAACAATGTCTGGTCGGATTAATGGGATTTAACTTTAAACTCATCTGTTTGCTCGAGTGTTTTAATATAAAATGGTAATAGTTAGGCCTCTGAAAGAAATCCTGATGAAATGATCCAACTTTAATTCATAATGGAGTTGAATAAAGGCTAAAATACATGCATTAACATGTGGATCAGTGTTAATACACACACACATTTTGTATTGAATCCATACAAAATGTATGTTTTGTTTTTAACTACAGCACCCTGAAATTGTACCAATTTAAACACTTATTTACAGTTAACACATAACACTTACAGGCTCACAAAGAAAATCAAAACAGTGTGAATTCAAGCGGTCGATCTGTGACATTCAGACGAAATGTCTTCAAGTATGAACTGAACTTTTCCTGAGCTTCGAGGACCGCTTCATATATAATCCTGGAAAACAGAAAAATAATTGTTGCAGTTAAATCCACATCAGTTTAGAATAATCAGAAAACATAAATAACTAAAACGTAAAAAATATTGTCTTACATCTAGAAGGCGTTGAAAAAATGTTTACCTCATTAAAGATTTCTTCAGTTTTTGCATTTTTTTGTCATTAAATGTTTCAGATCTGCAAATAAATTTCCATCTTAAACAAACATAACCTGAGTAAATAGAAATAATGATTTCAGTTATGAGGGGAAAAGCGATCTTAAAGGGATAACATGCAGTTTTGGTTTGCTTTTAGCACCCCCTAGTGTCCGTTAGTGAACCCAAAAGTGAAACTTATCTCCTTGCTGTGCGTTCGTCTTTTAAACACCTTAATCTAACTGCTGAAACGTCTCCTCAGCCTTCATTAGTGTCTACAGGAGCGGTTCATCACTAAATCAAACAAATCAGCTGTGTTCATGATCTAAAACATGCATGAAACATGCTGGAAGCAGACTGCAGCACCAGGCATGTCAGCTCCACTTTACTACGTAACAGGGCCCGGACTAGCACTCTGATTTATTGACTCATGAACTTTGACCTTAATCTGACCCATCTGAGACCAGAAGTGATTTAGATGTGGCTCTGGGTTCTTATATTTATACTTTTTCACTGCTCGCTATTTTACAACAACTAATGCTTTACTGTTGATGCTGATGCAGTTGACTTACAGCTGTAGTTTTTGAGGTTAAAGGCAAAATCATTGCTCCATCCAGGAAAACTGAATTCAGATAACCTTCCCCACAAAAATCCTCCTCATCTTCGCAGCTGTCGACACCAACGCTGAAAGCTGCTTTCATCTTCTCGGGCATCAGAAAGTTGAACATCACCACAAGGATCCCAATGATGGTGCAGAGCACACCTAGAAATTGTCTCCATCAGTAAAAATCACAACTATTCCTTGTGGTTTCATGTAAAAAACCAACCTAAACGTGAGTTTTAGTGTGTTTACCTGTAGCCAGAGCCAGCCAAAAGGAGTGGCTGTACTCTGTCACAAAGGAGTCGGTTCCAATGGAGAAAACACACTGAGGAACATTCATGATGGTGGAGAAGGAGGCCATGGAGAAGAAGATGAAGGCAGCGGTGGCCATCATCATGTAGCCGGCATACAGAATGACTGGCATGGAGAGGAGGATGTTGGTGAGCATCCAGCAGCAAAATGCTGTCCTGCAAGACAATTCATGTAGAGTTGATTAAATATCTGCTTTTAGACATCATTTGACTAAAAGGACATTATGTCATGTGATAGTGAAACTGTAAAAAATCACCAGAGGGTTGCAGAAGCGAATCGTCCAGAGTATCTGTACTGATAGATCATGCCACACGGGCTGCTCAGGGTGAATTTTTCAACAATGTACAGGATTGGGTTGGGTAGACCTTTCTCCAGAGCCTCCTCGTATTCTTCTTCGATGGTGTCGTGCCAGCTGAACATCTCATTATAATCAATGGTCTCATTGAACTGTACGATGGGATTCCCTGAGAGGGAAAAAGGTACCTTATTAAGAAAAGGTCCTGACAGTCATCTGCTCTGAAGTGTTAATCTGATTGAATCCTTGTTTTCCATCAGTGACTGAAACGGTTATGAGGTCATTTAAAACACTTGGAGTTCACCTTTCTACATTTATAAAGAGCTAGTTTGGAAAGGCTGTAAGAAAAAAAAACCTCTAAAAATAGTTGGCAGCACTCAAAATTACAACTGAACAAATTACAAGACTTCTGGAGCAATGTCCTCTGGTCAAATGCAACCAAAGAAGAGACGTTTACCCATAATGCATAGAACCATATTTCCCAAAACAAATCCCTGGCATGTAAGCACTACAAAGATAAGCATGGTGGCGAATTGCTTGAATTGCTGCAGCAGGATCTGGGAAGATCTTGGATCTTGCAGTCATTGATTCAACCATGAACTCCTCAGCATACTGGTTTTCTAAAGTCAGATGTGAGTCCAGCTGAAGCTTGGACCAAGTAGATCTATAACAAAATGGCTGAAATATGATGGTGGAGTAGTCCAGTCAAAGTCCTGACTGAAATCCTGCAGCAGGACAAAAACCAAAGAACTAAAGCAGCTTCCAAAGGAAAAGTGGGCAAAAATTCCTCCATAACAATGTAAGAGTTGTATGTTAAATAAATAACAACAGCATCGTGGTGTGTTTTTGAAGCCATTGGGCTACATTTGTCTATTTTTAGAACCAGGCAATCACCAGATTATTATTTTTTTAAATCTCAAAGATTAAAAACAAAGATTTGCTCAATCCTTTGAGGCTGTCAGCACCTGAGGAGCAGCGGTGACTCACCTCTCAGAGTCACGTTGATGCCGTACAGTCCGACATGCAGGCCCACTTCAGCGTTAATTACTGCGTTGCTGAAAGACTTGTAGGTAGCGTTTGTGGTCATTCTTGCTTCAGCCCAGCTGTTAGTGTAGTTGAGAGCTGCCCGAACAGAACAAAGAGGTAAATATTGATGGGTTCAAAAAGGAAAATCTGTGGTTTATTTCGCAGCTTTTCCAAGAATGCAAAACTCACCAACTAAAACCACACCAATGAATAAGCTGGTAATTATCCTGAACAGCCAAAACAGACGCTGATGGAGAAAAAGAGCAAATGTGTTAAATAACAAAATTACTATTTCTGCTACCGTCCTGATGGACATAAAGGATGTGAAAAAAGATCAAAGGCTGTTTGCAGTAACCTGCAGGTTATCTGATGGATCACACTCACCGTCTTTCCTCGTATTCCTGGCAGAATGAGAAGAAGACTGACCGCTAGCACAAGGAAGACCAGAATAATGGTGAGCAACCGGCCGCTGAAGCTGAAGGAAGTCCTTTGTAGAGGGTAGAATGGGTAAATGTCGTCGTAGAAAGTCATCTTAGCGCCTGATCTAAGGATACAGCCGAGACTAGGCAGCGCAACAGAGAAGGCAGTGTTAGAAGCAGAGTTCTCGGTTTCCTCCAGATGCAGAGATAGAACTTCATTAAACTGATAAGGAAACGTGCAATGATCATGTCTAGAAAAACATCTCACTGCATTGTCTTAACTCAATAGAAACACAAAATTTGCAGAATTATCAGACTTAGTCTGTAATTTACATCAATGTGACTGCTTCATTCGGGTAATCAGCACATTTATTAATTTTAATTTGTTTTCATCTAAAAGCAGAAATTAAAAATAGTGAAAAAGTGTAGAATTTAAGAAAAGTCTCTTACCTGAAATTTGCAGGACAAGGACGATGGAAGAGGAGCGTCAGGTCTGATTGTTGAGGGAACGTACACTTCTTTTATACCTGGTCCCCCTATATGTCATAGAGGAGGAGGAGGAGGATGTTTTCGCTGGAATGCTGTGGAAAAGAGGTGTGATCCAGCTTGAAGGCCATTCCCATTTGGGAAATAGGTCACACTTAGTTTAGTGATAAGCTGAGCAACACATGTTGGCTCTAGTGTCGTAGTTCAGCTTTCCTGTGGGACATCTCTGCCTCTGCACTGGGTGAGACCATTTTCCTCATCTTTTATTCAGTATTAAGAGATTAATGAATGATTACACTGATTTTGTATATCTTTGGTTTAATTAAATCAAGTTATGGTGTTAATTTTTGCGCACTTCTATGCTGTTTCCTTTTATTTTCTGCTAAACAGGATAATTATACATCATGTAAAAGTATAGAAAAAAGCAAATGTCAGTTACCTGAAGTTTGTCTTCACTTTCCAAAAGTCCTTAACGCCCCTTGGCTTATGAGACTGAGCCGAGAAGCATCCCTCGCTTCAATGGATTTGCGTAAATGGGTTTGGAGTGTGTGCGCAGTGGCTGGCTTGCTGCTCACGCTCACTGGACGTAAGTAAACAACAGAATAAAGGTCAGAGTAACTTTAAATGTTGTTTAATTAAATTTAAATAATGATCAGATTCTGAGAGTGAAATAACCTGGGAGGCGCCTCGCTTCGACGGCTGGTACAACAGTTTGGGTTACCCCAGACGAGGAGCCGTAGGTAAGTCACACAGCAGCAGGATTTATGGTCGCGCGCTCAGCAGGAACACACCTGCTCACCGCTCTTTGTGCTCGCGCAGGTTCTCACCTGGTGCGCCTCGTGCCCGCGCATTACTGGGACGGAGTTTACCGAGCTGTCCACGAGCCGCTGCAGCCGAACCCCCGCCGGCTGAGTAGGGTTCTGGCTGCGGGACCCTCCGGTCTGCCCTCAGTGCGCAACCAGACCGTTCTCTCGCTCGTCTTTGGTAAATATCTGACCACGTGACGCACTCAGAAAACAACATTTAACCCCTTTAGGTAAGAATAACACTGACATATTATTTAGTTGGTCTTAATATTTATAGCTCTATACTCCAGGGGTTATTCTCCCAACATGTTCCTCATGCAGTTTTATACCAACATGCTGCTGCCAGAGTTGTTATGAGACCGAGGGGCATCATCCAAAATTATCTTCACATCATTGGCTCACTGTAAAATCCACAACTTACTTATTATTGTACTTCTAATACAGACAGAAAGATCTGAAAGATCAAGCTCCATCTGTTATAAACCGTCATGCAGATGTTCCCCAACAGAATAGTCAGCTATCTGGCGGCACTACAGCTTCATCTGTGGGTCAACCTGGCTCATCCCTTTAGTTATGCAGCTATTGCTATAAGCTCAGACTGCTGTCTCACTGCTGTAGGGGCAGAAGGGTTAGGGTTGATCTGCTGAGCCTTACATGCTGGAGGTGTCATCCTGTTAAAAGGCAGACATTCCTTCCCACTGTCACCCATTGCCCAGCACTTGCTCAAAACTGGGTTGCAAATGTCAATTTAAATTGACATTTTTAAGATTAGGTGAATCATAATGGTTCTAATTTATTTGCATTCATTTTATAGTTTTTAAAATATTCAAACAGGTCAGACCATGTCAAATTTGACCCTTATGTGCAGCTTTATACAGAATAAATTATTTGCTGTGATTACATTGATTTGAGCCCAGAAGCAGGATTTTTTTTCTCCCACCTTAAATTCCACTGTACTGTAACCTGTTAGAAATGTAGAAAAACTGGTGAAAATTTTAATTTGATCATTTTCTGATCAACATTTCAGGTTATCACCTTACATTTGAAGTTTTTGACTCAAGAACTCCCGGTTGTCCACCTGAGTTCATGAACATCCAAGTCCCAGAAGGGGATCCTGTCTTTGATCCCACTGGCACCGGGAAAGTCATGCTGCCTTTCCAAAGAGGACAATGGGACAAAGAATCTGGGCAGAGTCCCAGCAACCCTCGCACACAGGTGATGCTTATTGATACCTGTTGGAGTATAATGGGTGCTGCGTTTTCATGTCTATAAGCGCAGATTTCAGGAGAAAATGTGAGTCAGACAGTTGTTATTGTGTTAGATACTAAAGCATTATGAGTGTAATCCCTGCAGGTGAACTCTGTGACGGCATGGATCGATGGGAGCTCCATCTATGGTCCATCCTCTTCTTGGTCAGACTCCCTGAGGAGCTTCTCTGGAGGACTCTTGGCTTCAGGGTCTGAGTGGAACATGCCTAATCAGGGAGGGGGTCGTAATTTCATGTGGAGCGCTGCTGATCCGTCCACAGGAGAACATGGACCACAAGGCCTTTATGGTGACACTTTTTTATTTGACTAAAGAGCCAGTTCACAAAGAACTCATCAAATTTATTCTAAGACATCCAAAACTTCATCTTGTCCAAAGTGGACTTCAAAATGAAAACTTTTTCTGTTTCTTGTGTTGTAGCAATTGCCCTGTTGATACTGAAGCCAAATAAACTAGCAAACAAAGAAAAACTGTTTGCAATCATTATTTCACCCCTAGATCAGGGTTGCAGCCAAAGCCTGAGTCAAAAGAGGCCCAGCCTGACGTGACTCTAATTATTGTGTAAATGCCGTGTCGTACTGACCCGAGTAAATCCTTCTTTCAATAGCAGAGATGAAGCCACGGATGTGTCATTAAACCAGTGTTTTGTTGCATGTGTTATGAAAGTTGCATAGTTATTATCTGCAGCAGAGAGTGGGGATCTTCGAACGTCCTTGCACTGCCGACACATTCCTAGCAAAAAATCTAATTTATTTTCCCATTTATGGTTACAAATATTTTTTAATGACTTTAACAGGATTCTGCTCAAAACATTTAGTATGTAAACAAGCCTTTTCCCACATTCAGCTGACTATTTTGTATTGTGTTTTTGGCTGCAGTGATGTTAACCAACCTGACGAAATAGCAAAACTTCCTTGTTTGTGCCATCCTCTGTGTCCAGAGTTGGGAAACGCCTGGGCCAATGAGAACATGTTCACGGCAGCAGAAGGGATTATCTGGTTTCGCTACCACAATTATGTTGCTTCCAAACTGCACAAGGAACACCCAGAGTGGTCAGATGAGAAGCTGTTTCAACACGCCAGGAAGACCGTTGTGGCCACGTTCCAGGTAGAAGGAAAAGATTCTGTGTAATCCTCTCGCTGCACAGACGCTGATTTAATTTGCACTCTGGAAAGATGGAGGTTGCATCAGAGACAGGTGGTCGTTAAAGACCAGTACGTCATCTCCTACGCCTCCTGTCCCCTGCACGTACCATCCTGAACAGCAGTGCACTCTCATTCATTTAAGGTCAACGGGGTCGTGAAAAGGAAGTCTGAAGGAGTAGTTGAGACATCTAATGCATACATTAAGGAAATTGCTCTCACTCTTACTTTTCCCATATTTTCATACAGAATATTGCTCTATATGAATGGTTGCCCGGGTACCTCAGAGGGACAAAACTTCCTCCATATCCAGGTAAGATTCATCCAGGGAATGTGTGTGTACAGGTGAAGGGGAGCAGGTGACCACAGTCCATGGTGATGTGAGCTATTGGTTGTGTTGTTGGACAAATATTTGCTTTGTCAGCAAAAGCATCACCCAAAATCTCTCTTTTACTGCTGAATAAGCAGCCGTGGCTGAAGAAAGTTAAAGAACAATGGTCAGACAGGATTACTCACTCTGGGTATTTGGGTGAGTCTGGAGATTTTTTCTTCTTTTGTTATGTTGTTATGTTTTTTTTTTCCCTGCAGGCTACCAGAAGTTTGTTGATCCAGGGATCTCGCCTGAGTTTCAGGCTGCAGCTATAAGATTTGGTGTCACTATGGCCCCCCCTGGTGTTTACATGAGGTATTGACTCACATTCAGACTATTCAAACCTGATAGTCGTATGTCCTGTAATAAATAGAGTTTTGTGTTGCAATACGATTGGTTATAACACACTCTGAATGCTAAGAAATCACACGAGGATCTCTGTGAGGTGACAGGAAATGTGCATTCCTTTATAAGCCTTTATTTGACTTTTCTTTTTCTTACAGAAACAAAACGTGCCACTTTCAAACACTTATTAACATGGATGGGAGTACGTCACCAGCTCTGCGCTTTTGTAACAGTTTCTGGAAGCGGCAGGTAAAATAAATGCATTTAGCTGAAATATTTAGCTGAAATAACAAAATGACAGTTATGTGCATTTAGATACTACTTTACATCCCCCTCACCCTTTCACTCATTCCTCCAAGCTATTTTTACTCAGTAGGGTCAGGGGGAGCTGCGTTTACTCAGTAGGGTTGTGGGGAGCTGGTGTCTAACTCCAGCAGTCATCTAGCCTGGCAAGCCATCCTATATATGTGAATATATAAACTGCAAAGCAAGAATTTGGTCTAGTTCACTAGGCTAGCAGTCATCAGGTGAGAAGCAAGGAACACCATCACAGGGAGGGACACACATAGAAAGCTAAGTACAGAAGATGTAGACAATGACCATAGATGTAGTTTCAAATACAAATCTCTTTTCATGACTTCTGCCTATTTTAAATTATTCTAAAATGTCACATCAAGTTTACACAATAATGACTTTGCTCTTTGATAAATCCTTAGTCAACATACGCTAAGTGTTTTATTAAGCCCACAGAGATCTTCATGTTCTGCTGAATACAGATAATTTAAAGGTTCTTCAAAAATAAACAAAGAAAAAGCTCAGAGTGAAGCATTAGCGTTTAGCTAATTTAGGGCTAAAATACCAGCTCTGTGTTGGTGGAAAGATGTCTTCTTAATACTCTTGGATGATGCTGTTAGATGAATAAAATGCCATTAGGTCTAAAAGATCTTAGAAAAAAAGATTTTTTTGGTGTGTTTTGGGCATTTTGACAATGTTTTGAAATCACAATTAAAGAAGGTTTTATTTAACAAAGAGCTGTAAAATCTGAGATGAATAACCTCAAACTCAAGTTGAGACCTAGAGTTATTGTTCATAAACAGCTAAATATCTGTGCTGCCATTCAGATATTACTAATTTTATGTCGTATTTTCATTAATGAATTTGATTAAAACAAGTAAATTGAATTGATGCCAAATTCTCCTGTAATCTAATTTATATTTTGTGTTTTTATAGTTTTTTTTTAGATATAATACATCTGTTTATTTCCAGAGCGTCAATGTGAAAACAAGCCAGGATGTGGACAATCTCTTGATGGGCATGGCGTCTCAGATTGCAGAGAGAGAAGACAATATAGTTGTGGAGGACCTGAGAGGTTTTTCTTATTCATACCTGTTAATGATGTGTTGCATTTACTACATTTATATTAATATTCACTGTTCTGAGTTGATTTAGATTCCATGTACGGGCCGCTAAGATTCACCCGCACAGACCTGGTGGCTTTGACCATCCAGAGAGGAAGAGACTTTGGTCTGCAGAGTTACATCCATGTGAGAAACGCTCTGGATTTACCTCCTGTAAAGACATTTGAAGAAATCAACCCAGAACTCAACAGAACCAACCCGCAGGTTTAAAGCTAACGACTCCCAAACAAACCACCCATCATGGAGGAGCTCAATCCTGCCAACAACACTTTACCTTTGTGTTTTTCTACATCAGTTACTCCTCGACGTTGCAGAGCTGTATGACAGAGACATCTCTAAACTGGAGCTCTTCCCCGGAGGGCTGCTGGAGTCCACTGATGGTCCAGGTCCAGTTTTTTCTGCCATAATCCTGGACCAGTTTGAACGCATCAGAAACGGAGACCGCTTCTGGTTTGAGAACAAACAGAATGGGTAATCTCAGACTGGAGATGTTTCATTTTAGAAACACAGCTGGTATCCTTCAGCTCTGACTGAGGTCCTTTTCAGTTTGTTCACAGATGAGGAGATCCAGATGATCCGCAGAGTCACCTATCATGATGTTCTTATCGCAGTCACAACTGCAGAAGCCACTGATATACAAACTAATGTGTTCTTTTGGAGGGATGGTAATACAACAAGTCATCTATGAGCCAGATGTGTATTTTTTTAATATTGTTTGACATAATAAACTCTTCTCTTTGCCCACAGGTGACCCCTGCCCTCAGCCCACACAGCTGAATACATCCGTGCTAGAGCCATGCACCAACGCTACTAAACTTAATTACTTTAATGGGAGCCGAGCTGCATTTGGGATATTTATCACTGCCATGATACTCTTTCCTGTCGGTCAGTACATCGCTTCTTAAGTTTGCACATTTAAAGCCATACTATGCAACTTTTTCATATTTTAAAATCATTTTCTTGAGCCAGTATGTGCTAAAATGACCCTTTACAGGGTTAATGAAATGTCACTCAGACCCCCACCGCCCTCTGTGGCCAGAATACCACACTTGCAACTTCAGAGTGCCGGTCAAGTCCCTGTTGGATTTAGTAAAGTGGAGCTGACATGCCTGGCGCTGCAGTCTGCTTCCAGCATGTTTCCTGCATGTTTTAGATCATGAACACAGCTGATTTGTTTGATTTAGTGATGAACCGCTCCTGTAGACACTAATGAAGGCTGAGGAGACATTTCAGCAGTTAGATTAAGGTGTTAAAAAGACGAACGCACAGAGGAGATAAGTTTCACTTTTGGTTTCACTAACAGACACTAGGGGGTGCTAAAAGCAAGCCAAAACTGTATAGTATTCCTTTAATAATGCTGAGATCTGGTGAAATGTTTGATTATTTTACCTTCACAGTGAGTTATCTGGTGGCCTGTATGGTGGCGTATCTGAGGAAATACAGGTACAGGAAGTTCCAGAGAAGAAAAGGAAAAGTCGGTGGCAGAGCAGAGGAACCGGCTGTTGGAATTACCGGTATGAAATTTGTCGGATTCTTCTTCTTTTTTTGTTTTTTTGTTCTGATTAAAACATTTTAGATTTTATTGTAGCTCAATGTCTGATTTTAACTGGTATCTGGGCTTGACCTGGAAAGTACCCATCTACTCTCATCAGTACCATTTATTCCTCAGAAGGGCCGCGGGGAACTGGTGCCTCATTCAAGCGGTCCTTAGATGAGAGGCAGAGGATACCTTTGACAGGTCCCCAGTCCAAATGAGGGAAACGCACAGACAAACAACCATTCACAGAGTTTTAAGCAACCAAAGATTAGGTTAGCTGCATATCAGAATGAAGGAAAAAAGAGATGCTAAATATTTTTCAAAGACAGGCAGACAGCACAAAGAGCTAAAAGCATGTGAAGTGCTAAGGAGTCAAAAAGATGCACAAATAAAATTTGACATGACACAGTTGCATAGTTTAATTTTAGTTTTGCATGTCGGAATCACTCCATCACTGGTTTTTATAAACAGAATGTCTCACGAATATAAGGCTGTTAAGAGGCTGAGTGTGTTTTTTATTCAAAAAGCAACAAAAAATACGTCTAAAATACTTTAATTTAATCCTTCTTGATATTTACCTTTTCTACCACTGCAGCGTTTGAGTGGCAAGGCCACAAAAAGCAGCTTCTCCCAGTGAGCGTGGAGGTCAAAAAGAAGCAGCTGCAGGTTTTTGACAGATCTGGGTCTTCTCACCGCAGCCTCAATCTGGGCAACCAGGACTACCTCGATGTCCTTCTCTCCAACGACTGTCATCATAAAGCTCTGATATTAAAAGTGCCAAAAGAGTACGACCTGGTGAGTTGCTGCTGGTTGATGTAAAACTCTTCAGCCCCTGCAGACAGATTTTCTTGTCCAGATTTTACCCTGACAAAGTCGAATTTAATGTTTTTTGCTCCTCTGATGTAAGCATGACTCTGCAGATAAATCCGGTCTCCATCACTTTTATCTTCCTCCAGCCTTGCTTATCTTTTCCCATGTTTGCACATCCAGGTGCTGCTTTTTGATGACGAGAGCAAACGCTCAGAATTTGTCAGGTGCTTACGCCTGGAGGTGGCAGACATCAGGCAGGAGATTAGAGTGAAGGAGATGAGTGAGAAGGAGCTGCTGAAGGAGGCTCTAACCAAGGAGGAAAGAGCTCAGATTGTGGAAACGTTCATTCGACACGCTTTCTCTAAGGTACAATCAGCCTCTGGGTGTTTACCTCATCCTCTCCTCTGTCGCAGCAGGAGCTGCCTCACACTTGGCCACAAAGTGTCCATAATTCTTGTTTGAGGTCAAGTTCGGTTTGACCTCAAGCCAGAAGAACTAATTGTTGGTTGGTTCTGAGAGTGATTTCATGCATGATGATGCCTTCAGCGGACGTCAGAAGCATCATTTAATAACGCCATCCCTCACTGTGCGTTTGGATCACAGGTGTTGGAGATAGCGAAGTGTGACGCTGGCGATATGAGTGGCGTTTCTCGTAAGCGAGCCAGAGAGGTTCTCCAGTGCGAGCTGACAGCATCAGAGTTCGCTGACGCACTCGGCCTCAAGCCCGACTCCTTATTTGTGGACTCCATGTTCACCCTGGCCGATAAAGATGGGAATGGTTACCTCTCATTTCAAGAGTTTCTCGACGTTATAGTTATCTTCATGAAAGGTAAAACCAATTTATGCAACACTCTAAAAGGACAATTTTCTAAATTTGTGAATTATTATAGAAAATTGATTTAAAGATCACACAGCTGTAGATGTGTGACACTTTTATGATGTCAGTGAAGGTGTGTGTATGAATCCAGGGTCTTCAGAGGAAAAATCCCAGCTGATGTTCTCCATGAACGACATTGGTGGAACTGGTTATTTATCAAAAGAAGAATTTGCCAGGATGCTCAGGTTCCAGCAGCACTTTGCTTTCTTTTTAGTGTCTAAAAGATTTGTCTTTTGACTTTCTGGATCATCACCATCTCTCCTTTATAAAAATGCAGGTCTTTTATTGAAATCTCCAACGGTGCGCTGTCAAAGAAGCAGGCAGAGGACGGCATCAAGGCCATGATGCAGGCTGCAGGCTTCAGCAACAAGGAGAAAATCTCATGGGCCGACTTTCACTTGCTCCTGAAGGACCACGAGAAGGAGCTGCAGTTCGCTCAGCTGAACGTTAAAGGTTGGAGAAAGTTTAGTTTCAGACGTTTATTTGTCTTTTCGCTTCCCTGAGTTCATCTGGTGCATCTGTGTGTCCGATGGGTTCAGGGGTGGAAAAGCAGGAGAAGAAACGTCTGAATCGGGACCAGCGGGTGTCCTTCATCTGTCCAGCAAACAGGCAAGAAAACATACATTTTTACACAAAGTATAAATGAAGCTCATTTCAAAGGAGGATTTTCATTTGCTGTTTGAATGATTTATGTTTGCAGCACAAACAAAACAGAAGGACCGGAGTTACGAAGAAGGAAAAAGTACGCGTGATTGTTGGCTTTATTTTTGTTTTTAAAAATGTTTCTGAATCTAAAACAGGAACAATGAGAAATATATAATGCTGCACACCTTTAACCATATGAATAGAGGTTTATAATTAACACAGCAGCAGAATGTTGATTAACAGATTTTCTTAATTAAATCTAACAAATTCATGGATGTTAATCAGTTTTGTGTAGTAGAGCCGGTGTTTGTGTGGAAAGCCTATGAAGGAGTTTCAGTGTCTTATTTTCCGTGATGTTAGGCTGATGGAAACCAAGACCCCAAATGTGTACGTGAAGCCTAAACGTGAGCGGTACATCAGGAACCCCATACAGCAGAAAGTCCAGCAGTTCAAACGCTTCGTTGAGAATTATCGCCGTCACATCATGTGTTTGATGGTCGTGTACGGCATCACAGCCGGTGTGATAACTGAGAGATGTTACTGTGAGTGGACGACATTTTCTCCTACTGACTTGTTTATTGTTAGCTTCATGTGCTCGTCTGGTCTGTTTAGACTATGCTGTGCAGGCTAAAGCCACAGGGATGCCTGAGACATCAGCAGTGGGAATCATCTTTGCTCGTGGCTCGGCGGCCGGCGTCTCCTTCCTGTTTCCCTACATGCTTCTCACCGTGTGCCGTAACCTCATCACGCTGTGTCGAGAGACGTTCCTCAGCCGGTACATCCCCTTTGACGCTGCCATCGACTGCCACCGCTTCATGGCCATGACTGCCATCGTCCTCTCAGGTCGGTCTGCAGCATCTCAAATAGAGATAGCTCAATCTATCGATCGGCCAATTTGTCAGGACAATATTTACCATTTTTTTAATATCAGCATTGGTTGATACCTCTTTAGTAGAGCTGATTTAAAGTCAGGCACGTCTGGAAACATATCCAGTTATCCATCTGAGTGTCTCAGAAATAAAGCGTGTGTTGCTATGATGCTGCACTAAAATGTTTCATTTATAGTTTAAATAAAGATGCTGTTAAGAATTATTGATAAAAAGCATAAAAATCTTAATGCATTTCAGATTTTACTGGTGTGTTTTAGAAGGTTGTGGTTGTGTTTTCAGCACTAATTTTATTTAGCTGTTCTATAATCTATTTACATTTTTCTGATTGATTTTTTTATATATTCTAAAGTCGTATTTATTTTATTGAAAGTATATTTAGGTTCCTGAATAACATCTGATTAATAAATGCTGTAAAACAATTGTCAATTGACTTGATCAGTTTCCAGATTTGTTTAACTTTGGGGAAATGTTTGGTTCAGAAACGTTGAGCATCTGTTGTTATTAGTGACATTTTAACATGCAGATAAGGTGCAAAATGTCTAGAAATTGGCCACGAACCCAAAAATGGGCAGCACATATCATCATTCTGTTGTTTTTGTTTGTTGCAGTTGTCCACACTTTGGCCCATGTCGTAAACATCTACATATTTTCCGTCAGCGACGTCAGCATTCTCTCTTGTCTGTTTCCTAAAGTCTTGCCTAACAATGGGTAATAGTTCACTTCACTTTGAAATGTTTTAATGTCACACTGTTTTATCAGCTGATTTACAGGTATTGCTTTTTTTTAGGTCTGAAGTTCCTCCCAAGTGGTACTGGTGGTTCTTTCAGACGGTTCCAGGTACACCATAAAAGACATTTTAAAATGTCAATCTTTTGCTTAACTCCAATTTTATGTTGTTTTTTGTTTTGTAGGAACCACTGGTGTCTTACTCCTCTTTACGTTTGCATTCATGTATGTTTTTGCCTCTCGGTATTTCCGTCACATCAGTTTTCGTGGGTTTTGGATCACTCATTACCTCTATGTTGTTGTCTACATTCTGGTAAGTACTTCCTGACTTTAGCACACACACACTGAAGCTGCTGGTTGGAGGTTTAATGTTTGTCAAGTGTTTTCTTCACTGTGAGGTGCCTACACTTGAAAAGACCAGACTTTGGATTTCACTCAGAAGGATTTATTTTTTGACCAGTTTGGGTTCCGGGATCAGTTAGGTGAAAAACCTTAAAATAACAAAAAATAAACATCCAGGTGAAGTTCAATGCTTTTACAGGTAATAAAGACCAAGACAAGTATTACTCTTGTTTACAAGGACTGGCTGCTAATTCAGAGATGGATAAGGCCTCACAAGGAGGCAAGGATGAAGCAGGCTGGTTTTACCACACAAATAATTAAATACATGAAAACATTTGTTTCTACCTTGCATAATATAATATAATATAATTTAATATAATATAACATAATTTGATTTAACCTTTTATTTCCATTCTACCAACCACAAGTTCTGAGTTACTCTTACTTGGGTACTATCTTAATTATTTTAAGTATTTAGTATTAATTTACATAAACCCACTCTACCTCTAATAACACAACCATCATACTCATTTTAACCAAGTGTCACATTCTAAACATGCCCGGTAACTGCTGACATCACCCAAGACATTAACAGGTTTCCTCCCAGTAAATTCCATCCACACACCCAAACGGATAAAGAGTCCATGTCACCGTGAGTCCAAGAGCTTACCGATAGCCCGTCAAGATCCTCCTCCTCACAGTGGAGCCGTTTGCATTCAATTTGCCCTCCTCTCAGTCTGCCGCGCTCCGACCAAAAGATTGCTTCAGAGATTTTGGCTGTATTTCATCTCCCCTGAACGCGAGCTCTTGATTGCTCTAATTACGCTCACTTGGCGGGGCGCGCGCCAAAGCGCACGCAGGATCTATTCACTGTCACGCGCTGGCAACGCGCAGTGGAGCCAGCAAGCAGGAAAAGGATGAGAGAAGTAGACAGAGGCGACCAAACCTCTGTGGTCAGCGCAACAATGTTAACTTTGTGTTTATTTAACAGATGGTTATACATGGCAGCTTTGCTCTGCTCCAAGAGCCTCGTTTCTACATCTACCTGATCCCTCCTGCTCTGCTCTTCCTGCTGGATAAACTGATCAGCCTGAGCAGAAAGAACGTGGAAATCCCTGTTGTCAGAGCTGAGCTTCTTCCTTCTGGTGACACGATCAGAAGATTTAAGCTTTCTTTGTCATGATTTTAGATTGTTTCTGCTATTGCAGTGTTTGCTTTCCCTGGCTGTCGTCCCTGTAGGTGTAACACATCTGGAATTCAAGCGACCTCAGGGTTTCATGTACCGTTCAGGTCAGTGGGTTCGGATAGCGTGCCTGATGCTGGGCACAGACGAGTACCATCCATTCACGCTAACATCAGCACCTCATGAAGAGACCCTCAGCCTGCACATTCGAGCTGTAGGACCCTGGACCAGTCAACTCCGAGAACTTTACACTGAAGAAAACCTCCTTGAGGTTGGAGCTTATCCAAAGGTAAGCTAAGGCTTCCTCTGTGTTTTTTTTTCTCCATTTTGCTTTTGAATGACCGTAATTTCTTTTAATCGGAAGCTTTACCTGGATGGGCCATTTGGAGAGGGCCATCAGGAGTGGATCGACTTTGAGGTGTCCGTTCTGGTCGGGGGAGGAATAGGCGTCACACCGTTCACGTCCATCCTCAAAGATCTGGTGTTCAAATCCTCCATCAAATCCAAGATTCTGTGTAAAAAAGTGTGTCTAACATCTAACAACACACTCCTGGTTTCACCTTGAAGTCTCTAAGCTAACGGTCAGGTTTGGTTTGAAGGTATATTTCATCTGGGTGACTCGGACACAGCGTCAGTTTGAGTGGGTTTCAGACATCCTCAGGGAGGTGGAGGAGATGGACACTCAGGAGCTGGTTTCGGTTCACACTTACATCACTCAGGTGGCTGAAAAGTTCGACCTGCGCACAACCATGCTGGTGAGACTGATTCCTTACAGGATGTTAGTGGAAACACATCGTTGCCACTCATATCATAAAAGCTAATAGTTCCTTTGTGCTGTGAACCTAGTACGTGTGTGAGCGCCACTTTCAGAAGGTGTGGAGCCGCAGCCTCTTCACTGGCCTGCGATCCGTCACTCACTTTGGCCGACCGCCCTTCGTTTCCTTCTTCAGCTCTCTGCAGGAGGTTCACACGGAGGTCAGACTTTCATCCACCTCTATCAACCAGTTTAACCAGTTTATCAGCCAGGATCCATCCTTATAACTTTAAAGTGTTTTTTTATGGGGGTTTTTTTGTGCAGGTTGGGAAAATTGGTGTTTTCAGCTGTGGACCACCTGGACTGACCAAGAACGTGGAGAAAGCGTGTCAGCAGATGAATAAACGGGATCAGGCTCGTTTTATACATCACTATGAGAATTTCTGACCTTTCCTGAATTTTACTGCAAAGCTATAGTGAGCACAGAATCATGGAGCTAGTTCAGTGGGGTTTGTTTTTTAGGGTTTTTTTCTTAGGTGTTGACATAATTGTTGCTTTGATTGAATAAACACACTTTAATCTGTTAAATCTGTAGTTACACTGAATAGACAAAAACAGGAAATTGGTCACAGATTTAGTCAGAAAAATGTCAAATTATTTTATAATTTAGTCTGAATTCGTAAATTTGGTGGGTTTGATATGCGTGTGTTTAAATATGTTAAAATGCTCAATTAAATATATATCTTTGTCACTTGAGTGAATAAATCTAAATGCAGCTATGCTTTTGTTTTTAGGACATTTGATTGTGTAGGGACCTGTGAAGTTTTCTGAATCATTCTCCAGATGCTGCTCATATTTGGACTAAAATTACTTTAAATCATTGTAGAAATTACAACTCAAGTCAAATGTTGGCTTTTATTTAATTTAATTTTGTCTTGTTTTCTTTAAATGTCATTTTAGGTTGCTAATGATGAGAAATATTAAGTCTTGTTTACATGAATGCATTTTTAAATGTTTGAAGTTAAATCTCTCCTGACAAATTAGTTTGCTTATTAAATAAATGTCAAATTAATAAAGATGGGTGTATTAATTCATGTTTGAATAAACTAACCAGGAAGTCACAACCAAAAGGAAAACTGAAAAAAAGGGAAAAAAATGAAGTTATAAAGAAAGAGTTCCTAATTTTCTTTATCACATGATTTTTGTGTCTGGAGGAAATGAATCTGCAACTCACAAAACCACATAAAAAAGAAATATATGAGTGCTTTTGCACATAAAAGTATGTATTAGCAACTTTCAGATCTTCAAGTTTCATGGTTTTGGTTTAAACTCCTTTATTGTTCATCAAAAATCCTTAAAATCCATGCAAGACGTTCTGTCCCACAAGCACCCATGTCCTGTAATAGCAAAAAGGGAGATCCATGATTTTAAACCATTATCTATAAGAAAGTATCATTCATAAAGAAAAAGGGAATTCAAAGATTAAACGGTCAGCAAAGTTGACTTCCTCATCACCTGCTCACTAAAAAAAACACCAAAACTTCTCTCAGGTGTGCAAACAGGTAATATAATGACCACTACTACCAACACCACGTGGCTCCAGGCTAAGCCCGTCTACAACAGTATGTTCACACCCTTCAATACTGAAAACACATAAATTAGTTACAATCAAAACAATGGTTTACTTGTATTTTATCTGACTATTGCAAATAAAAAAACATGCCAAACAATATTCAGTATTAAAATGAAGTACAGCATGTACCAAAATGACTCCAACAGCCACAGCATCATCCTCTGGCCCCATGTTGGAACACGTAGATCCCAACAACCATCTCTGCCATGTGTTTTTGAACACCTTGGTCTTTACTCGGTTACAACGATTGACAAAGCAAATTACACTGACTTCCTGGGGTTCAGGTTAATTAGAGAATTATTGTATAAACTCAAATCTATATTAACGTAATCAGATTGTTCACAGTACTGTATGGAAGCCATAGTATACTGGAACTTGCTGTTATGTTAACAATATAAAGAGTCCTTATATATTACAGTCATCAAAACAAAGCTTGATCCCTGCTTTCTGCCTTCTAAAGTGCATCTTCTCTTAAGATCAAAAGTTGGTTTGGAAAACTAATCTCCCTGATCTCACTCAGCAAAAGAAGTCTTAATCTACTTGCTACTGGCTCATTTTTATTAAAGTCATACTATGCAACTTTTTCATATTTTTAAATCATTTTCTTGAGCCAGTTTGTGCTAAAATGACCCTTTACATGGTTAATGAAATGTCACTCTGATCCCCACCGGCCGCACTCTATATATAAATATATGGCATATTTTATTTAATTCAGATGACCTTCAAAACTCAGTCCCACACCCAGGGCCGTTTCAAGGCATTTGGGGGCCAAGGCAATATTGACTTGATGTGGCTCACACATAAGAGCACATAAACAAACTCACCATCTTTTTACCATAGGAGTAAAGATAAAATCATCTTCATGCATGTCACTTTTGTTACAGAAAATCCTGGTTTTATTAAACTTTTATTCAATCATTGTGGAAAAAAGCTGATTCTGAGCAGAGGAGACAATTTATCCCATGCAACATTAGTAAAAACTGTCATAAACTGTGCACCAAGCTGCAGCTGGTCTAACTCAGATAATATGTTGTGTTGCTCCCAGCACTGCAGCAACTGTTGGTGTAAAATTAAAGAGACTAATATTTATTATCATTTAATTATTTATTCTTAAATGCGACAAAATAGTGATTTAATGTACTTTCTGCAGAACATATTTGAATATATTTCTCAAAAACAAAAATCATTTAGCAGAAATGAATTTGAAGTAACACTAAATCATAATAAACACCAGTTTTGTTGGTCAGTTTGTGTGTTTTGTCTCATTGATCAAAGGGCGCCCTCTTCTGGTGGAGATCAGGTACCCTCCTCTCACTCATCAGTGAGATGAAGTGGGAATCAAGGTCAAATCTGTCTGTGCTGCATTTTTTGTTTCTTATGGATTTTTAGCACAATATAACTAACTCCCCTTTAAACGTCCTTGTTCCATCTTAATATGTGTGGACGCTTGTCTTCACCTGAATGTGACGGGTCAGCTCACATGATGAAAACCTTTAATCTGGCTTTAATCAGGAGTCACATTTGCAGCAATAAAAGGCAAGGTTAGCTGCTGGATCAATGGATTGATGAATTCTGCCGCTTTCACGTTCAGGAGGCTTTTAACCGCTTGTCTCTTTCATTTTACACCAAATTTCCTCCATGAGTGGAGACTTTCAGGCTCGATTTGAAACACCCTGGTGGTTTTTGGGCTGGTCAGCAGTCCTTGAAACAACTGGATGTAATTGCTCTAAATTATCCTCCAAGAAGTTTCTGAGCTGGAAAAAAAAGTTTGCTAACTGCTTCAGAAAATATTTCATCTTCCAACAAGATAACGCAAGACACAGGGATGTCTGAGGAGTGGTGACCAGTGTGCATCAGTAAACTTAAGCGGCTGGTAATCTTCTTAGAGTAGCTAAGTACCCAGCTAGAAATCAGCTCCTGTCCAGATTGTCTCTTCCTGCCCCAGATAAACGACTCAGACAACAACAAAGAGAGGCTCCAAAAACTATGTGGCATAGTCTCTTCTCTGGCATGAAATATGCACCTCCTCTCCTTTGGGAACTGTGCTGACAGAGCCGTGGAAGAAGTTCTGGTGGGTTTCTTTGACTTGAAGATGTTCGGCAGTGGCCCCAAGAAGTGGTTTGTGACGAAGCAAAAGAGGCAGCAGCAAAAGTCTGGCAGGAGGCCATGCACCAGGAAGAAGAAGAGATGGGCTGCTAAGATCCTCAAAGAGCACAGACAGCAGATCCTCAGTGAGCTGGACGTCAACGCTGTGCTTCCCTATCTGGTGTACGACAAGGTCTTCTCACTGGTGGAGTACAAGGACATCCTGGGACAGGAGTCCAGCAGGAGACGGACAGAGGTGTTTCTGGACCACCTGAGCTCAAAGGGGCCTGCGGCTTTCAGCTCATTCTGCTCTGTTTTGGAGGAGGTGTGTCCCCACCTGCTAACCTGCTTCCTGTTGGAAGGAGAAGGTATCCATTATTTACTCTAATTACAATCACAAAAACACCTGTTGTGTTCTCTGTGAAGGACTTTTCAGTCAGCCTGAAATATTTCATTCTTTCTCTTCATTTTAGGTTGCAATTAGTGAAATAAAAAACAGCAAGAATACGAACAATTAAAACACAAAACTACTTATCAGTCAGCCAGAGCTGCAGACTAAGAGCCTGCAAAAATAGCCTCTTAAATCTGGCTGGCTGAGGGGATTACTGAGCAGCCAGAGTTCCTAACTAGCCTCTGACAACATATGGCCTCAGCGTGGCTGTGGTTTGCACTATTCCAGATCAATATACTTTACTCACATTTACATAAACATTGAGTGCTCTTAAGAACTCACGTTTAGAGCTGAGTGAGTGTCTTAACATGTGGCTAAGTCCCCTGTAAAACAGTAAGGAGCAGGTGTAAATGAGTCAGAGCTAAAATGTGGTTCATCTGCACACACAGATGGTGTCCCACGGCCGGGGAAGAAAGGGGGCCTCGCCGCCCCCCCTAAGAGTCCAGGAGAGCAGCCTGAGTGCCCCCCTCCCACGTACACCGACCCCGTGTTTGACTCAAGGTGAGAAACATTGAACACGTGGCTGACTTCGTAGGAGACATCTGTGAAATGGTGCAAAAAATAAACTATTGAACTCTACGTAGACAAAAGACAAAGAAAATCCTGGATCTGTTCATGGTGGGGAAAATTATAACTAAATCAACAGAAGGTGTGCAGATTAGAAACTGTAACCTGGTGTGACACCGAAACAGGAAGTAAAGTTCATCAAAAACACCAGGGGGTAACTTGTGAAAAAACAACACATTTTATAACAGTAGTTGTTCTTTCAGGCAAATTATTTTTCTAATGATAAGCTCTGCTAAAAAAAAAAATCTATTTTGCATTTTTGCTTTGTTTTCCTAAGAATTGGTAGCTGTTTTTGTTTATTGTTTATCATCTATAGGAGATTTTGCTCCAGTTATTCAGATTCTGTTGAGTTCAGCAAAAATGTGTTGAAGATAAAATGGGGGGATGTATTTAAAGGGCCAGTTTTAAAATCTACCTAATTCCATTTCTTTTTTAATTCTATAGTCATGATTATTGCTTGTCTATTTTCTTGTATTTCATTCTTTTTTACTATAAAGCACTTTGTGATTTTTATCTGCAAAAAGGTTACTTGCTAGATCATTTGTTTGGGGGTTTCTGTAAAACCATCAGAATACCTTACCTGATGGCTCTATGAATGACCTCAGTTCGAAGAAACAGAGAATAATTCTGACTGGATTGATGACTTATTGGTTAGTCTCAGAGGGGCCAGTTTTCTGTGTTTCGGTCCACTTATGAAGGGATATTCTACCCCTAAATGAAATTTAGTCAGTTGCCATAATCCCCAGAGTTTGATAAGGGGGGAAAAGCATTTTATAACCAGCCCAGCCATTCACCTAATCTGGCATTATTCCGTTTGCTTTAGCTTAGCATAAACAATGTAAGTGAATGGTAACAGCTAGCATTTTGTGTGAAAAAGTCATGAAAATTACTCAACAATGATCCAAATTATTCTTGGTGAGCTCGATAATCATAGTGACTGCGAATAAAAATAATAAGTAACACGAAGGAATTAAGGATAGATTTGGGACTACATTATGACAAAGCAATGCTGTAAGCTGCCGCTGCAAGGTGCAAGGACACGACACAGCGACCCCAAAAGACACATTCTTCGTCTGTCATGTAATCTGCCATGTTTAGATCAATTTACTATGCTGTTCCGTTATAACACGGTACTGGGTATAAGCCTAGTAGCCACGCATTTATGTTTATGGAAGTTGGTGTCTTTTTGAATTTGAATAATTGAAATGCTAGTTGTTACTATTCACTTACATTGTTTATGCTAAGCTAAAGCAAACGGAATACTGCCAGATTAGGAGAATGACTGGACTGGTAGCAAAATGCTTTTTCCCACTTGTCTAACTGGGGAATATGGCAACAGACTCTATTTCACTTAGCGGTGCAATATCCCTTTAAAACAACTCTATTCACAAATTCTTTAAAGCCTTTCATGCAAATGTTATTTTATAAACTTTCGCTCCATCGCAATTTTGTTGAACTCTTAAATGAAGCAGCAGACAAGACACGCCTTTTTTATAAAAAACCAAAGCGGCATGGTTCTCTGAGGCAGCTTCTGTCTCTGTGTGTCGGGTCATCTGATTGCATCATGACTAAGAGGGAGTGTGTGTTTGCGTGTGTGTGCAGCTCTGGAGACTACCCTTGCCCGTGCAAACACAGTGCCCAGATGGGGGCGGGGCTTCTGGCTGAGTGTGTCTGTGTGTTTGGGATTTGGAGGGACTGGGGGGAGACTTTGCATGGACATGCTGCCTGAAGTGACAGGACAGAAAAGCTGATATGTTCTCTAGACCGTTAAGGAGGCCTTTTTAATCTATGACAGCTAAGTCAGCACACAGACAGCTATCCCAGTGGTGTGTCCTCGGGTGGTGACACACACATACACACACGCACACACACACACACACACACACACGCACACACACAGACAGGCTGACAGAAATAAACCAACACACAACAAACCACAGCAGCACACACTGCCAGAATGGTCACAGAGCTTCCACAGGAGATGCAGCACGCTAACAAGCTAATGTAAGTCCTCTTAAAATTTAATTTGTACCCACACAAAGGACTCTGCAGTGGAGCTTTGTGAGATGAACATATTCAGAGCTCTCACGTTTTTCTAATAGATGTAGGAAAGGGAATATTTTTGCTAATGATTCTAACGTATCCTTGACTTTTTGAGTATTTCCTAATAAGACATTCGCATCCAGACAGAGCCAAGTGTTTGCATCTATCCAAATAAATCCGATATTATCTTTTGTTTATGCACTCTTGGGAGAACTAGGACAGAAACTGCCTCGAGTGATGAGCGGTTGGCAAAAACATTTGTATCTTTGCGTGACAGAATGAAGCACGTCTTCTTGTTTTAAATGGGATCTGAGTATCTTCCTGTTTCCAGTGCAACCAGTGTCTCTGTTCGATTCCTCTGATCCACGCTGGAGGATCAGACAGATTGTCAGCTTTGTGTGGTTCAGAGAGGCTCTGTGTTCATTAGTTTGGCTTTTTGTGTCCGCCTCTGTTCAGTTTCCTGCTGACTGGGAGCAAATGTGCAGTATTCAATCACATCTCTGGGCTTCTGTCTTTAAAGGCCTGCTGCTTGCCAGATTGTTTACTTGAGGTTGGTGCTCATTTTGAAGCTAATTTATATATAACCCCTTGAGTGCTTGATTCAGTCAAAGATTTGCTGATTTAGGTGCAGCGAATGTAAAATTATGCAGGATCATTGATTGGAGAAGTGTATTTTTAATCTGACTGTAGTGTAAATCGTCAGCATTGCCCTGCAGAAGATGTGCGATTCACAACGCTGGATCTGAGGCCTCGTATATGAGAAGCTGCTGTGATGATGTAAGCCACCAAGCCTTCATTCGTAAGAGGAGAAAATGAGAAGCTGGCAGGTTGGAGAGGAGGTGGAGGAGGAGGAGGAGGAGGAGGAGGAGGAGGAGAGATTAGCTGGAGAGCTGTGAGGTTATGCTTCTCTGGGCTGATGACTCACCTCGCAGCACATAGAGAGAAAGCACTGCGACAGCACTGAGGTGTGACTCTCTGCAAGCGTGTTTCATTACTCTTGGTCGTCTTGGTGCAGTGCATTCATGTGAAGAGGACTTTCTCCGTGAACTCCTCTTTTGTTGGGCGCGTTAGCAATAAATCACAGCGTTCCAGCGGCAGTGCTTCTTGGGGCTCTCGTCCAGGTTTGTCTCCGCTGGGAGCAGCCGCTGAGTCCTACAAACCAACTTTGATTTCTGCTGCACGGAAAAAAGTGGACGAGCGAGTCTGAGGACACGAGAAAGAAGGGCAGTCCCGTCTGTCCTATTTACGTTCTAAAATAAAGCACTTTAGTGTGTTATTGGCACACACGTGTGCCTGAGCGAGCCTGTGTGAGAGAGCCGCCATTAGTATGCTAGTGTGTGTGTTGTACAATATGAGATGTCAGCAGAGGGTTCTCATGTGAGAAGGGTAATGATGGGGCAGGCTGCTCTCAGTAGTTACTGTGAAAATGCAGTGTGTGTGTGTGTGTGTGTGTGTGTGTGGTGGGTGGGGGATGCCAGTGTGAAATCAAAGTGCTGCAGTGGAGTGTGCATGGATATGCAGTGGGCTTCACACTGCAGCACAACCAATGACCCACTGCTGTGTCAGTGCTCCCCCACTGACACACTACCACGGGCTCCACACACACACACACACACACACACACCTCACAGTGTGTGTTCAAGAGGAGACAAGCTTTGGGAATGTGTGTGTTTAGCAGTTTTCCCATCCTCTAATGGCTGCCGTGTCTTACATGTCTCAATAGGACGATGTTTGTTGTCTAATTAATTGAGAGCGTCGTCTCAGTGGCGTCCTGGTTAATGGAAGGTGGCACAATGCTGCGCTGGTGGGTTTGTCAGCTCTGATGATTCAGTTAGAGAGCTATTAGTTAACCGGTGACAGGATTCTAGATGCAACCAACAAGAAGCTGCAGCATTTTTGTCAGTGTGAAACAAGGAGTCTGATTATGTGGATTTTTTTACACGTAGTTATACGTCTGAACCGACCACGATAAACCTCCATCCTGTCTCAATGGCACAACTCAGCTCTTTGAAATGAAATGAAACCAGTTTTTCAACAACATTAAGAATTTAAACCCTTGCAAAATTTGAAGGAATGCAAATCTCGCACAGCCTTTCATGTCAGAGTTTTTAAACTAAGATTATGGGTTTAAATATTTAAAGTAATGTTATGCTGATATGCAATTTTCCAAGGTTTTGAGCAATATGTTAGCACTTAGAATAAATAATGGGAATGGCTCTTACCTACTGTCACATTTAAGAGGAGCTCAAAATCAATAAAAATGAGCCCTTTTCATGTTTTCTTTGGTTAGCTCGGGCAACCATCTTGCATTGGGTAAACACTGGAGGTTAAAGATGTCAGATAACGTGCTGCAATCAAAGCATGTGTTGAATAACTCTCAGATTCTATGGGTTTTTTTAAACGGCTTGAAAACGCCACTCAATCTAGGCACTTCTGCAAATGCGCGTTTCTTGCCCTGGACTGACATTCGTATGTAAGCGAATTTCGAACACTATTGGCTAATGCAGCGCGATGGTACACAAGAACAATTGCATGTGGCTCTCCGAGACGATGGGTTCAACTTAGCAAACTAAATTTGACTTATTGCCTACATTAAATCACACAACGAGGTAAGAGATCATTTTTACAGATTTCTAAAAAAAATCATACACATTTCCTGATCCTCATATTACAGTTTTAAAAGGAGAACATATCGTATGTTCTTAAATGTTCACCCTAAGTATTTAAACCCATTTATTCTACCACTTCACCTTCTTCCTCCTCTAATTTATGATCTCATTTCTTCTTGTAATTCTGGCAACATACTGGAAACGTGTATAGCACATCATCATTAGTATGTTCTATTTGACCTCAAAAACTTGGGCATCTACCAGATTAACAAGCGTGTGTTGAATTTCAAGTATTTACACTTATTATTGAACTCTTTTCCACCATATTACATTCTGCACACAGATTACATAGTGAAATTTCTGACCAGTACGTACTGGATGACTGCATTTTTTTCACCACAAGAGCACTGGATAAATTTAGGCTCATGCCCTAAGGTTTTTCTGCTTCATGTCACCCAGAAGTAATCGTTTGACAAACACAAAAATGGCTGAGTTAAGTTTCAGAGCAAGCTTGATGTTCATTTTAGTGATGTATTATACGTCAGCTGCTTGTCAATTCTAAAATACTAAGCCCATGTGAATGCATCATGTGTCACTGTGTGTTTATTGGAATTCTAACTCAAGAAGATGTGTGTATTTCTTCTTGGAATCAGACTCAGCTTTTATCACTCAGACATCTTTCTTTAAGTTTGTCTGCTCGGCTCAGCGAGAGTTAGAGCACTTCTCAAACTCAGGTGAGAAGGCGGCTCACTTCTCTAAGACCTCAAAGTCCAGACTAATCGACTTACTGAGGCTCAGGAAGGCACCAGTGTGTCAGTCTATTGACTGAAAAACAACCTACGCCAGCTTCTGTTTGCTGCTTAATGACAGGTGATACGAGCACGGTCAACTGAGGCAGAGCAGCTGTGTGCCACAGCTCAGTGAGTCTCACTCACTACACACAGGCCGAAACAGACAACTGGAGAAAATAAATACCCTAGAATTTAGAATTATTTAAAGGGAAGTTGCAAATTGTTCAAAAAGACTAAATATATTTATTTTACCTTAGCGAAAAATAGATGAGGGATTTGTTTGACATGATGAGTGAAATAAAAAATTGCCCCAATACCCAAAACGTCCTAATCAGTCTAATAAAGATTTATTTAGAAGAAGGGGAAAAGAAAAATACAATAAAATCAAAGGAGAATATTCACAGAGGACACGATGGTGCATCCCAGAAATTTAATTATCCAATTTTTTGTGTGTAGAAAATCTTCAGCTCTAGCAAAACAAACTGCAATGTCAAAAGGTTAATGAGCTCAGGCTGAATGATGCTTTTTCATCTTGAATTTCTTTAGTTGACGTATGCTGAGTTAAGAAAAAAGAAGAAACCCTGATCAAATCTCCAAGTTTTAGGTTTCATTTATTGTTGTTGTTTTGTTTTTTGTAAATATTCACATTGTTTCGGGTTTCTAACCACATTCAGCTCAAATTGACTAGTTTTAGCACAAAGAATGTAAATGAAATCAAGTTTAATGTTTCTTAGAACATACGTACACTGCCCGGCCAAAAAAAAGTTGCCACCCAAAAAAAAGGTCACACTCAAATATTTTGTTGGACCACCTTTAGCTTTGATTACAGCACACATTCGCTGTGTCATTGTTTTGATAAGCTTCTGCAATGTCACCAGATTTATTTCCATCCAGTGTTGCATTAATTAGTCACCAAGATCTTGCATTGATGATGGTAGAGTCTGACCGCTGCACAAAGCCTTCTCCAGCACATCCCAAAGATTCTCAATGGGGTTCAGGTCTGGACGCTGTGGTGGCCAACCCATGTGTGAAAATGATGCCTCATGCTCCCTGAACCACTCTTTCACTATTTGAGCCCCATGAATCCTGGCATTGTCATCTTGGAATATGGCCGTGCCATCAGGGAAGAACACATCCATTGATGGAATAACCTGGTCATTCAGTATGTTCAGGTAGTCAGCTGACCTCATTCTTGGAGCACATCCTGTTGCTGAACCTAGACCTGACCAACTGCAGCAACCCCAGATCATAGCACTGCTCCCACAGGCTTGTACAGTAGGCACTAGGCATGATGGGTGCATCACTTCATCTGCCTCTCTTCTTACCCTGATGCACCCATCACTCTGGAACAGGGTCCGTCTGGAATCATCACACCAGTTTTTAATAATGCGTTGGACAGTTCTTAAAGGGACACTTTGCAACTTTTTAATATTTTTCAATCATTTTCTTGAGCCAGTATGTGCTAAAATGACCCTTTACAGGATTAATGAAAGGCCACCTAGTCCCTGCCGCCCCCTGTGGCCAGAATATTCCACTTGCAACTTCACAGTTGCCGGTCCGGTCTGTTGGGACTTAGAAAAATTCAGCATTACCAACCTGGCTCTGCAGTCTGCTTCCAGCACGTTTCCTACATGTTTTAGATCATGAACACAGTCGATTTGTTTAATTTAGTGATGAATCACTCCCGTAGAAACTATAGAAGGCTGGGGAGGCATTTCAGCAGTTAGATTAAGGTGTTAAAAAGACGAATGCGCAGCGAGGAGAGATAAGTTTTACTTTCGCTTTCGCCAACGAACACTAGGGGGTGCTAAAAACAAGCCAAAACTGACTAGTGCCCCTTTAAAGGTGTCCTAGAATGCAATTAATCAACAATCTAAAACAGAGCTTTGAGCCTCCAAAAAGCATAAGAAATTTTTTTTTGGCTTTCTTCTGTCCCAGGGGCCCTGATACAGGCCATTCTAAACCCCCTTACTCAGGCCTTCAGAGAAAAGAGCTGTTTACCCCTCCCACTCAGCCAGGACATGCTGATTGGTTGGTTTCCCCAGAAGGCCTCAGACACATGCAGGTTTGAGGAGGCGTGGCTCCCCTTATGACGTGTTAAGGAAGGTTTTCTCAGAACAGGAGGTTTTCTCTCGCCTTTTTCAACTTTTTAATTTACATAAAAAGTAGGTCAAACACGGCTTTGAATTTTTGGCACGCTACTGTTGACCACCCAAGCTGTCTTATTCAACAACAACAAGGAAAATGTTGGTTTACATTCTAGGTCCCCTTTAACCCAATTTTAGTCATTTTTGCAATATCCTTAGATGTTTTCTCTGTTTGATACATGCCAATGATCTGACCCTTCTCAAACAGACTAACATCTTTTTCATGACCACCAGATGTGTCTTTCGACATGGTTGTTGAAAAAATTAAAAACAACTCATTGCACCAATTGGGGTTAAATAACTTGTTGCCAGCTGAAAAATAATCACCCATGCAGTAATTATCCAATAGGAGGCTCACACCCATTTGCTTAGTTAAATCCTGGAGGTGACTTTTTTTTGGCCGGGCAGTGTATTATTGGAAGCAGTTGGCTGCCAATGAAAAAGTAATTTTGCAAACCTGCGAAATAATTTTAGTTTTCTGCCACTTTCTTCTTTTCAAAATAAAACCTCACACACTTTTTGCTGGTGACAAACTAGAAATAAACAGTGTTTATCAGGTGCTTTTGACCACTTAAAGTGGTTCAGACCACAGGTTACATTTGCCCATGCACACACATGCTTTGGAGTCATGTTATTTCAACAAGGGAAAAATATAAATACTAGTTAAACATAACTAAAGACTATACTCATTGTCCTGCATCACCTAAAACTGCTTAATAAAAAAAACATTTCAATAAAGTCTAAAGTGATGAATGCCAGAAATGCATTGGCCTGGGATCCACCCATCTAAATATATCTAGAAATAACAGCCTGGGTCTTACCAGTGTCCATTAAAAACTCTATAATTTTATATAAAGGTTTTATAACAACAAAGGGGTTTTCATATAAATGTTTCTCTATAAGGCTGGTGATCTCTAGCATGCATTACATTACCTATTTAGGTGCATAAAGTTTACAAAGCATGATGTTTAACACAAGAATGTTAGTGAAGTCTTAGAGATTTAGGGACTGTTTTTACAAAAAATGAATGGTGTTTCTGTGATCTATTTAAGAAACTGTTCCTAACATTTACCACCCAACCCCCAGGATGAGTCAATACAATAGTGAAGCTCAGGGTCTATTGAGTCAATATATGATTAAAGAATAACAGAGCCCTCCCAACCTACTTGTGCTTTGTGTAAAGTCAAATAAATATGTTATCTTCATTTTTAGGCCTTATAAGCTTTTCTCCTGTTTTAGCTGCAGCATCAGTGTGGCATTAGCAGTAAGCAGGGAAACTCATGTAGCACAAACAGCTTTCAAGAATAAAAAGAATTATGTGATTTAAATAATCAGAGCGTCTTTATCCCTGCGGAGCTTTATGTCTGCTAATGCCCTTAAAATAGAGCTGAGGGGGCGGACATGGCTCAGCAGTGGAGTGGTGGTCTTGGAAGGGAAAAATGCAGCAAAAGGAGTTTTGAGTGTTGGATAAAATGAGTTGAATGTTCTGCATATGGAGTGAAAACATGTCAAGAAGATGCTGTCCAGGTGTGTGAGCAGCTGAAGTGAAATATACTTGAAGGCGTTAAAAAAAAAGGTGCCGTGTGAAAAGCGATTTTTATAAAAAGGACTAGTTTTAACATTTCTCAATGCTCAATAAGCTGCTGATGCATTCTACAGTGATGTTTTTTTGAAAACCTAGATTGTCCAAAGATGCAAATATGCAGAAAAATGTTGTTTTTATTGAAACGAGCGATGCAAAATCTTCAAAAATTACTTATGCTAATTTTTTTTATGTTAGTGTTAACTAAAGACATCAAGTAGACATCCAAACGTAACAGAAGTTCAAATCAAAACAAATGAGCTCCCTCTGGTGGCTGGCTGCAATGTACACTTAAAGTATGCCCTGTTTGGCATTTTTCTCACACAAAAACAAAATATAATTCACGTAATTTTTTTCCAGGTGTTGATCTTTGTTGATTCACAATCTCTCTCACATGGGAGTTTCTGAAATGTGTCAAAACATTTACAGGAGTTCTAAATGCGCTTGTATGAGTTGAAGGACTTGGTTTTAGCGTTTCTGAAATATTGAATGTGTTCAAACAAATTTCCTGTCACTGCAGCCATCTAGAAATCACCTGGAACTGTTTTCATTTTAGTTTTTGTGAGTTAGAAATTAATATAAAAGCAAAATATTTTGACATTGGATAGCAAAATACAAAAAATTTGAAAACGTTAGGAATGAGATGAGAATAAAATGACATTTAGACACAATGAAGCCACTCTGTTACTAAACTGCAACATTAAAGTGTTTACAGTTACATCCAATGACCCACACAGCCTTCACAAAGGTCTATTTTCTTCAATTACAAATTAAGAAGGGTATATATTTCTCAAATTTTTGTACCTACAAATTGTCGCCAACAGTAACAGCCTAAGAAGAAAACGGTTTTGAATGTTCAGGTTTGCCATATTTGCAGCAGACACTGACCCCAGCTTACCACCATTGCTAACATCTAAGAAGTGCAATATGCAACTAATAGCTGCCATTATAGTCAATGGGTGTGTTTCCACTGGCCACGAAGCAGCATGTTTTGGATGCGTACAAGAATCATGTGTTGCATCGCTGCACTAAAATCACGCTTTGGGTCTATTTTTTCACGCTACACTTCCAGAACGGGTCAAGCTCAGCAGTTCAGATTGGACCAGACAGGAATCTAAACACAGGAGCACTTTAGAGCATCCAGCAACTTTCTAAATAAAAGACACAAGCAGATTTTCTATTTCTTAAATAATAAAAAAAGATGTCATTACCTGTGACACCTCTTTGTCCTAAGGTAATAGAACAAAAAATAAACATCAGCCCAGTGGCGTAGCATGGTCAAACTGGGTCAAGTTTTGCTTTGGGCCCCTATACCCACAAGCTGCCTAGAGGCATCAAATCGCTAAATACCTAGCTGCTCATTATCAAATATTAAAACAGCAGTAAAGCCATGTTGTAAGCCTCTAAGTTCACTCACACCTGCACACACACACACACACACACACACACACACACACACACACACACACACACACACACACACACACACACACACACACACACACACACTCCTGACACAGCAGCCTTTAACCACAACCTGATCAGCAGATAAATTGAAAATGAACTCACTAATATAGAAATTAACTCTGTGTGCCTTTCGACCAGCAAACGTATTGACGCTGGACACAAAATCCATTTTCCTTGCTGTCATTTTCAAAGAGAAATTTTCAGAGACATTATTGTTTATAATGGTGTGGGGTCGACGGAGTCTGACGCGCTAATGGACAGACCTGACTGGAACCACAGATGAACCCGCTGCACTCCCTCCTGGATTTGGGCTCGACAAAGGATTTAAAAAAATAATCCAATTTAGGAAGTTTGGAGTTGTGTACTTCCTTTACTTTTCTGTGCTCCAAACATTTGTGCTGAACTATAAGACGTATTAGATTTTCCCCACTAAAGTTAGCTAAACTAGAACTTGGTTTGTCAGTGATGACGTTTATGGTGACAGCTAAACTGATTGGATTTACACATTTCTTCAGCAGGCTTTGTTATTTTGTAAATGTTGAAAAATAAAATTAATTAAACGTGATTTATTTTTACTGGCAGCAAATGTAACATTAACACTACAAAAAAATGCAAATACTGAAGTTAAAGGATGACATAAATTAGGTGCAGATTAAGGGAGGGCTGGCACCATGACTGAAAGACATGGTGGAGCTGGTCAATATAAATATCAAGCAATTTTATCTTTATGATGTAAGGGTATCATAGCAGGGTTAAGCTGAAACAGCAACATTGCAACTCAGAGAAATGATATTCTAAGATTATATTTATTGTTGTAGAGGCCTGGACTTATTTGTTATTGCATGAACTGGTGAAATGACCTGTAATGCACCACTTACACATCTGGCGGACAGCTGGGTTATGATCATTTCAAAAAGGTTCATTTTGGAGACGCACAAATTCTGCTTTTGAAGGTCGATGCCAATTTCCAAATTTTGAACAGATCTGCCATTACAATTTAAAGCAAATTCATAGTCATCTCCCCATGAACTATATGTAATATAAAATTATTTTTAAAAATACAATTCTGTTTTACTTTAAAATGACTATTTTGGAAGCTAAACCTTCTATGTGGAAGTTCTGTTATTGGCAGAGATATTTAGCAGTTAATGATGGGTTTATTTGCCTGGAAAATATTTAGACATTATATGAACATTCATGGACCAAATTGAAAACAAAAAAGCTGATTTCTGTTGGATCACTGGTTAAACCAATCATGATGAATAGGTTGATTGGAACAGATTGCCACAAAATGTCTGGCCCATTTCTAATTTATTTGTGTAGTACTCCCTTTTTGAAGGCAAACAAATGAAAAATCCACCTTGATTAATTTCTAGCGAGACCAGCTCCTGGGGGCTGGGGCTTAGGGGCATCTAAATTCCCAGCTACGCCCCTGTGAGCCTCCATCGCTTCCCGGAAGTATTACATAACATGAAGACGCTCGACTTTCCCTAAAGAAGAGCCGACATAATTTATCCAAGACAAACTTTCTCCTTCATAAACAGATCAACTACAGCAGAACATCTCTGAACGAGCCTGTCTCCTGATCCCATCACCGCCCCCCCTTCCGCTCCCTCCTCCCCCACCTCTCAGTTCTCTACACTACACACACACACGTACACACGCGCGCGCGCACACACGGACGCCTGGACGCTGCAGCGTTTTTTAAGAGTGTTTCCAACCCTGGACAGGAGGGAGGGAGGAGGCAGGAGGAAGGAGAATAATGTCCAAATGCTGGCCGTGTTCATGATCTAAAAAAAAGATAGAAAAGAGAGCCGCGCACAGGCTGATAAATTACCAATCGAATGGATCGGCGATCCGTGTGTGAGCGCTAGATCAGAGTGTGTCATTGCAGACATGGGTCGCAGCGGCTCGGCACCTCTCGCTCTGCTCCTTGGGGAGTGTTTTCACTGTCAGTCCTTCAGCGCTGGAAATGGCGATGTGATGCTGAGCGCGGAAGACGCAGCGGAGGCGGACGCCAAGGAGGAATAAAGACATATATGCTTGAGCCGCGCTTTTCTTTGGGTTGGATTTTTAGTAGCAGCGGTGGACAGTACCATGGTGAATTACCAGAAATACATTACTGTTATGCAGCTGGCTCTGGGGGTGACCGCCGTCAACAAAGAACATTGTCTTCCGCCCAGGAAGCGAATGTGGTGAGTATCAAGTGTTGGTGCGGATGGATGATGATGATGGTGATGATGATGTGATGCAGGTTTGGGTTGGTGAGGCGGTTGTGAGGGGGGGTGCCTCCCTACTCATCAAAAATGGTGATCCAAAATGTGTCGAAATGACATAATACTGGAGTCAGCCACTGCAGCCGGTCTGCACCATGTTGATGCTCCCAGTGGAGGAGCCTGCATGCACTCCATCCATCCCTCATCTCCATTAGTTTGTAAAGTTGAATGATGTCATAAGCCTTCATCATCGCCTGTGTAAATTCATGTGCTTTTATTGTGGCGTCCGGCCTCCACTGCACTGTTGTTGGAAGTGTCATCATCAAGCTAACCATATGATCAGTCCTCTTCCTTTAACCCCTCTCTGTTCTATCTGATTAATAAAGATAAAAATAACATCATCCCTTCTGCACTTCTGTGCATCCTTCATGTCTATTAAACATTTTCCATCCATGTGTTTGTGTCCTCTCTGTCCACCTTTATTCAGTGTCCTCATTACTCTTTCATGCCTTTTTCACTTTCTGCCTCTACTTTCCTGCTGTGGCCTTTTGTTTACTTCAAGGCAGCTTTTATTCCAACTCCTCTTCATCCATGCTCTGAGGCAGATCCGAAGCTGCAGCGCGTGTGGCTCAGTGGCCCTAATTACAGCTGGATTACTATCTCGTTTGAAAGCAAATTTGTTAATTGGGCTCAATAGCACTCTTGATAGCGAATTACACAAATTCAAAACGTGTCACACACCAATGGGGCAGGATCGCTCTAACAAGGCTTTGTTTTAGTGACGAGGCTCAGCCATTATCACCACATCTTTAAGATCAACCGTTCCTGTTAGCGAAACAGCCGTAAAAATACAAACTTTAATGCTGTGGTGTCATTTTTAAAATAGTAAAATGTTCATTGAGTCTATTTTGAGCTTGGCTGCCTTATAATCTCGTAGTAGTGGTGCCACCAAAGTCAAAGTGCTGCTGTAACCTCACCAGGGGTCACACACTTATCACACACAGCCTATTAGCTTTCAGTCTCTCTGGCTGATCATATTCTTTATTAAGCTAATTGCCCCCCCACCCACCAAGACTGTGATGAGGGATCTCACACAGACTTACTCTGACTCTCATGTCCCATCTGATATTGTTTTCAAATTTCTGTTATCCTACTTCAGCCAGTTGTGGAAGAACCATATCAGTGTGCTAATACAAAACACAATATCTAGAAGCTTTTATTTTGTTAATAATTTTTACAGTTTATTATCAGAAGAAGCTAATAGTTTATATAAGCATCTCAGCACAAATCCACGCTGGCAGTTATTTAGTTCTTAATAATATTTAAATTAATTACAACAAAAGGTATTCTGGTATGATTTTTTTAAATAAATCAGAATCGTCCAAAATCACATAAGCAGGTCAAAGTGTCAGAAAGATGATATCGGCTTTTTAAACCAGAATCGGTGATTTTTTAATTTGCATATCATTAAACTAAGTGTGGCAGTAATAGAAGGTCAATAAAACATGACGCTAAAATGGGAAAAATGATCACACACAATGTAAAATAAGGAAGAGAACCTGACAAAGGAACCTGGTTATGTCTATACTGAGGGTGATATCGACAAAATAATGCAGGTGTGGTAGTTTAAAGACCAGGTGTGTTTGTCCAGCGGAAAGCAAGATTCACTCAGGAAATCGAACCGATATAAGCACAGAAACAACAGAACATATGAATCAATTCATATTTCATACCAAAGAATTAATCTATTATCTCATGTTGGGAAAAGATGGGGGTATATCTGTTTTGGTCACATCGTCCTAATCTAGCCTGAGCATTTATTATGAATGACACTTAGCACATCAACATTATATGTTTATCTGTCAGTGGGCCCAGATGAACAACTGAATTGCAGCCATTTTTGCTTGCTAAGGTCAATCAGCTGTGGCGGCCATCTTTAACGGAGATGAATCTAAATTTATTGATTTTTTTTTCTGAAGAAAACACACATTCACAAGAACGCACGCATAGTTGTATTTGTGTGCTTGTGTGGACCCTCCATTGACTTCCATTCATTTTAGGTACTCCACTATGCCTAACCCATACCCTAACCCTAACCATAACCAATGATGTTCTATTCTTAACCCTAATTTAAACCAAAAGTTCATTCACACCATATCTCTAAAACCATGTTTTAGGGTATTTTGTCATTGTGTAGACCAGCCAGATGTCCCCATAACACACGCACTACAGGTTAAAAGGTAAAATTTGTCCACTTAAGCATATAAAAACAAATACACACACACACACACTTAAAAGGATGATATTACACAGCCATGAACATGATAAAAACATTTAGAGCACAGTGAACATTTTAGAAAAAGACAATCTGCTAAATTCACTCAGCTGAGTCTCTACTCAGCAAACAGAAATGATGCAAAACAAATAAAGTAGCCTCTCTGTGAAATGCATCATGTAAGGAAACATTTGTAAAACCTTAAAATTTGTTTCAACATCTCAGTTTTAGAAACTCCAAAAACTGCTGATCTTATATTATTATTAAATATGTTTTCAGTTACATGAATATAAAACAGCGGAAGTGTGGAGTCTTGTTGTGTCATCTGACTTCATACAGAATCACAAATGACCTGACTTGGACTTGATTGTGTCAACTTGAAAAGACTCAACACCACAAATGAATATTTACTGAGAAACTAAACAGCTACACTTCTTTGTCTCTCAAGTTCAGCTGCATTTTCTGCTTGATCCATCCTATAAATTCTCCTTTTAAGAAATCATTTCTCATTACCCTGTTATTAAACCACTAATTTGGTCAAATTACTTGTTAAGGACTCAAAGTTTAAAGTTTAGGACTTGGACTTGACTAGATCCTTGGTCTGGTCTCTGCTAAAGCATTTTAAAATGAAGGAATTGTGAGTATAAATCAGACCAGTGAACGTTGTATTAAATATTTAAACTGTAACAAAACCTCTCGTCTCATAGCTTAAACTGTTATTAATCATTTATGTGACTTGTATTTATTTCACTTGTCGCTCATCCTTGTACGATACAAGAGAATGTGGTGAAACACGGCGAGGGGATGAAGAGGTGAGGTCATGTGATCTGGTGCACAGAGGTCATGTGAGATCTCTGAGGATATTGAGAGGTTAGATCTTATTAAAACCTGTAAAGAGCCTCTCTGACTGAAATAAAGCTCAGGCATGACAGACTTCTAAAAAACATAAAAGAGCTTCACTTTAGATGAATAATTTAAATATATCACTCATAAATACATTTACATGAAACCTGTTATTATTACAGAGAATCTATCACTTATTTTCTATAAGATAAAGCAAAGAGGGTGCATGTGGTTTTGACACTATTTGGATTAAAATCATGTTTTAGGCTTTTTCTGCATTTGCCAGTTTTGTTTATCTTTCATTTAAATGATGAGAAATATTTTGCTCACACATTGTTCTGCATACAAGGGCGCAAAAATCAGTGTATCAGTGTAGGTAGAGAAGCCATAAAGTAAAATTACTACATATTTTTGGCATCACTTTAAAACTCATCATTCAAGCTCTGGAAATACTCCATGTATTGCTGCCATTTTGCTTCATTAACATGAATATTTTTGTGCACTGAGTTTGGTTTGAAAAGAAAAGAATTTGCATTTGTATAAAGATAGAGCTGGCTTTGTTGTTCAAGTATCCTATTCTGGAGTTTCTTTTATGAATCCAGCTCTAAAAGTCGGCCCTGTGTTTGGTGAAACGGTCCGAGCAGCTTCTCTCATAGCTCTGCCTGAATACTCACACCATTCACCTGGAGAGCCTTCTGTGTGCCATGTGCATGCTCATTAGAGGAAGAGCAGCTCCGCTTGCCTTTGATACAGACAGAAAGCAGCAGCAGCTCTCTAAATTAGGCTTCCTAAACAGATGTTCCTCTTGCCTGCAGTCTTAAAAACCCATTCCCTTTTTGCACACAGCCAAAGATTTGCTTTAACCCGACTTAATGAACTTTATACTCTGTTGCAAGCAAGAGCAATACAACAAGTCTGTTCAGTTTATGTAACCCTTCAGTCTTTTCCTGCCTGCATTTTCTGCTCATAAAACATCATTCTGCAGCTCCAACAGTGTGCTCGTCTTTATGTGTTTTTGTGTTTTACTGTGCATGTAGCAGACAAAGATCCTGAATTGTTCTCCTGTTAAACGTTGCATTAGCACTAGCCGGGATGGGAGGAATGAAGCATAACATTACGTATTGACCTGCTGATTAAGCAGCAGCCGTTATTGCTTGAGCTAATCGTAGCTGATAGCTCCTCCAAGCAGCCTGAGGGACAGCATAAAGTCCTGCAACTGATCAATGTGTGTGTATGTGTGTGTCCCCGCACACACTTTGTGTTAGCATCTGGCTAAACTTTATCCCTAATGCACTCTGCTCTGGTCATCTAGTCTTTTATTGGTCTGATTCCATTAACTTTTGCAGTGGATTTTCTTTGATCTTTCACACACGCACACACACACACAGGCATGCACACACGCACACACATTAGGGTTCTCATAATGTGAAACACAAAGTGCTCAGGTTGGTTTTAAAATCAAAGCAACAAATTATGGAGTTACTGGTAAATGTCAGCTGTTCTCAGCATCCTGCTGTTTGAAATCAGCAGGATTAAAACTAAAAACATCACTTCCCTTCAGCGATATTATACACATAGAAGCTCAAAATGCAAATAAATTGCAGCAACAACTGGACATTTGGGTGAATTTTTAGCTTTCTTATTGAATATTTTAAAATAAAAATATTGTGCAAATGTTTTCAACCACCTTTAATTTCTTTATATTTTGCTTTCAATTAGCTACACTTAATTGTAGTCTTTTAATGTGATCTTGATTAATTCTTTTTCTGCTCATAACTTTTAGAGAATTTCTTTGTGGTTGCTAAAACATGATTTTTAGTATTTTGGTATATTTGGTAATCTTTGGTATTTTTCATTGATTCAGCTAAATAAATGGGAGCTAATTGTGTTCTCAGACTAATTGCTCAAATCTTCAATTCAAAATTGGATCAGTGCGTTATCTTGTACATCTCTTGCGTTTCAGAGTTTTTCGTTATTGAAGAATTCAAAGAGCAGAGTCAAGAGGCTCGATAAAATAAACAGTCGGGTACAAAAAATGGACTGGAAATAAATTAAAAAGCAGCCAAATATCACAATATGTCTCTGTCTCATTGGGAACAAATCATTAGGAGTTTAAGACTTTTGCACAATTTTGTACTTCTAAAAAAACCTGCATCGTATAAACACAGAAGGATGCTGGATGCTGTTTTTGTTTGTTTGAACAGATTTCTGCTACCTTTTACCTGCCTGGTCAACCAACTGGTAGAGCATGTCTAAAGTCCCTACATCTCATTGAAGCAATAAATGAACTTAACAAGAAAAAAATAGTAAAAAAAATTCTAAAGGATATGGAGTTGTTTGAAGAAAAGACGTAACATTATTACATTGCATTATTATTACTTTAATATTATTACAAATATTATATTATTACTTTTATTAATTTTCATTAAACTAAAGCCCTTTTGCCCCAAATAAAAAAATGCAAAAGTGGATTTTGTCGTTGCTTGTTTCTTGGTTAGGAAGTTAAAGTGTTAATAAATGTACAACCTTTATTTTCAGTGTTTACATAAAGAAAGAGTCTATCAGCTGCAGCTTCAATATTTAATGAACACACACTCCTGATTTTCTTATCTAACTTTTTAAGGAAACTACACAGTTATTTAAGTCTGTGGATTTTCCTGCCACTAACTGCCCATAAAAATAAAAAATTGTCTCTTTTAGCCAACCTGCAGGTTACCAGGATTTGGATGATCAGCACTTCAACAGACTGATGTTTATAATTTATAAGAAACTTTAATAAACAGATAATAAAATGTTATGACAGCATCTGACTGTAACATTGAAGTATGATGAGTTAGAATTTTTTTTGATATCATAAAATAATCTTCTATTTTTCTATAACTCCAGCAGTCAAATATCAAATGTCATCCATCTCCATGGTGCTTAAATGTGGCCTATAAATATGATAAGTGTAATAAAAGGCATATCTGTTAAACCTCTCTGTTGTACTATCACAAATCTCTAGTGAAACTCATCATACCTGCAGATTTGTCAGGGAGGATGATTTAATTTGCTGCACATTATATCTGAGTCGGCACACTTGCTGGCACTACGTTATGTTGTGCCTTTGTGGCCTGAGGTGTTTTGGACAAAATCCATTTCAGAATCAACATCCAAGAAATGAGTCTCTGAATGCGCAGGACTGCAGCAGGTCTGTGATACAGTCCAAGCGGCTTTTCTCATTAGTCATGTTTGCTGAATTGTTTATGAGAACTACCCGAGGTTGGCTGTAATTGACTGTACGTAGTGTTGGATGCCTTTATCCTGCATTTCTAGCCAGTAAGCATCTTTGTGCCTTAGGCAACTATTGAATTAATGCAGATTGAAAGCGGAAGGTGGTTTCTCCTTCCTCTTATCTTTATTCATCCTTTCCTGCTGTAATGCCTGTTTGCTAAACCTTCAAACCTCGGGAACCCCTCAGGCCTGCTGTTGAGTGTGGATGAGTGTTAATATTGTGTCACGGAAAAGGCAGTAAGTACACATATCTATTAGAACAGGCTGCCCATGATAATATGCTTTAAAATGTATTTCAAAAAGTAACATTAAAATGGTATTTCAGTCATTTGAAAGCAGGGAGGAGAATTAATTGGGGGCTTGTCCGGGATTTCATGTTAGAAGCCAATCCAAGACATGAACATGAAAGAAATCCCTCTTCTCCAGTGCAGAAGCAGTCATGGAGACATTATGAATTTTGCATAATTATACTTAGTTTGATTATGTTTTAGCTCACTTATTCTATAAAATCATTTTTGTTTTAATTTGACATATTTTTACTTTGTGTCTTTTGATGCACACTGATTTTTGCCTTGAAAAGTGTGGTGTAAACACATTTGTTTAATTACTTATATAAAAACATTACAAAGCTATTTGAGTTGGTCACCGAGTAACCATTTTCATAACAGATAAACCCAAAAACAACATGATGTCTGACTACAATAAGTGAGAAGAAAATGTACAAAATAAAATGTTAACCCACTTCAACAAACTGCACACAATTCACAGAACAGATGTTCACATATGCAGCACAATGACACTAGTGTAAATGAAGATAAATGAATGGAGTCTGCAGCAGCTAGGGCCATTTTAAGGGTTCATTCAGTAACCAATCAGCACCCAGCTGTTCACTCAGTCCACAAATCATGTCTCAGTAACTGCACACTAGAACTTAAATCACCCTTTTATTTTTCTTCTTTGACCTCTTTGTTGGTGTGTATTGTGATCTTGTTTTGGTGTTTATTGTATAATCGCAAAGCTCCAATGTTCACAAAAACACGAGACATTGGGTTTGTTGCCCTTTGGAAAAACATAAAAGTTCACATTTGCAGGGCAGGATTTTGAAGATCCTTCAACCCAGTAAAGGTCCTTTATTTTGCAACAAACTGACCACATTTAGAAGCAGGGGGTTTAATCAGGATGATTAAATTGTTTTATTGAAGTGTGTTATTTATGAGGGAAGCATCATTTCCTGAAAGTATTGATGACAAATCTGCCTCCTCCCTTATTCCTCCATGACCCAACTGTATTTTGGCTGCTGTGGTGCTCAGATCTGCCTTGTCTCCTTTTGTTTAAAGCTGCAGAGCTTCCTCACATCCAACAGGTTCCCCTACAGGGCTTCGATAAAACTAAATCCAGTGGTATTTGATGCAGATTTCCTCTAAATGCCATCTTATCCAGTGTGTAACTGCTTCTAAAAACCAGACGTGACCACTGTGTTCCTCCTCACTCTTTGCCTGAGGCCTTCTGTCCTGCTGTTAAATAAGCATATTGTCATGCACCTATTTGACCTGATGTTGTATTTTTCTGCCATCTCCTCACCCTGCGCCGACCTCAGGCATCACCCCAGCCCAACCACCGGATCCCACGCAGCAGCCTCTTCTGCGAGCACCGTTCAGGGTAAACCATCACTCCGCCGCATCAAGGGCCGTATCCACAGGAGCAAAAGCCTGGACAGCATCGATTTGCTTGATTCCAATGTGAGTAAACAAAATGACACTTTTTTAGTATCTATTAATAAATTATATTGATTGACTCTAGATATAGTGATGTGGAAGCCAGCAGACTAATAAGGAATTAATTTGTAATAGTTGAAAAATCTTACAGAAGATACACCTAAAAATCCAACATTATCCACGGAGACCTGTCTAAAAAGACATTTCAACATCTCCTCACAAAAGTAACTCGGTAAGACTCTCTACTATGAAAAAGGATACTTACAAGGCTTCCAGAATGTGACTACTAGTCTTGGCAAGGTCTTCAGACCTTCATTATGACCCATGCAAGCCCTATATCTTAGGTCAACAATGGTCTGGAGCCACACAGGTTGTGGTGAGGTTGTATGGTGATAGCCTATCATGTGGCTTATTTCATCAAAGAGAATTTGAAGCAGGACTGTTAAGGTGAAATAATATTTTGTGTCATTTCTTCAGTATGTGCAGCATAATTATAAAAGGGTAGATGTCTGATCTTGTTCTGTCAGGTCAAACTGCTCTTTCCACTGCTTCAGCCCTCCAGCTCTTCTCTGAATTTGTATAAATACATTCTCCTACTGTCTGACGTTAGACATATGGAATGGTCTTGACTTGGGGATTATGTTCTCAACAGTTCAAATTTATAACAAATCAACAAGCTGGGTCCTCCCTTACAACTACTGCAACATCTAATGGTCTGATGCCTAGGCAGCATAATCATGGTGCCAGCATTGTTGCACTAGCATTGATTGACTATTAGCTTGTGTATACAAACATAAATGAGAGATCTCCACATTTTTCTGTTCTTAAAAAAGTGAAGGAGTGAGAGTCTGGTAGCATGGGTGTCGAGTTTGGTGGTGGAAAGATCTCATTTTTACTTTTTGTGGATGATGTGGTGCTCTTAGCTGAATTGAGGCAATGGTTCTCAACCAAAAAAGGATGGATTACCATCTGGTGTAAAGGTCCTACGTCAAGTGGAGGAGTTCAAGTTTCTAGGGTCAATGTGCATGAGTGATGGAGGGATGAAGAAGAAGATCAGGTGGAGCTTCTGGACACCAGGTCTGATCTGAGTTCTGAGTTGATTAGCTTTTGGTAATGACAAAAAGACCAAAATCACACATACAAGTGGCAGAAATGAGCAGGGTAGCAAAGATATGGAGAGGAGCTTAGACAACCGGATGGGACTTAGGTTAGACCCGTTGAGAGGAGCCACCTGAAGCGGTTCAGATGCTGTCTGGATGTCTGTTTCATGCTTTTCCTATCAGGAGGAGGTTCAAGACCCGTTAAAGTGATTATTACATATATATATATATATATACATGTAGCAACAACATAAACCTATGTTGACCAATCTTTCCTGGAAAAATTATTTAAGATGTATTTTTCTTCCTGTTCATTTACACGGAGGGGTCAAAACCTAAAACTCAAACTGCAGCCAGCCACTGAGAGGAGCACTTTTCATTCAGTTTGGATGTCCATGTGCACAATCCTTCAGACTGAAGGAGATTTCCCACGTTTGTTCCAATCTGACCACTAGTAGGTTTTGTAGAACATGGTCCTAAGGCAGTGTGAAGGGAGTCTAAGATCAAATATAAAATGCACAACTGGAAGTTTGCACAAATCATTTTTGTTGCAAACTGCAAAGAAATGTGTAAATAAAGAAGATCTTTTGAGGTATTTACAGAAACAGACTGAGTGATGGCAGTGATGTTAAATGAGCTGACTTAGGATGTGGTTTTGACTCACAAAATACCTGATTTGCATTTGTTTTGTAGGACTTTGGTACCTGCGCTGCTCGTTGGGTCAAACCAGATTAGAAACAGCTTGTGATTTGAGAACTTAAAGTTAAAGAATTCTGAAATAAGCCCCGGTACGGCCTGACAAACACAGCAGTATCAGTGTAGTGAATCATAACAGCCTTTAGAATCTGATTTCAGGTGAGACAGATCAAAGGCCTGATTGAATTTTGTTGTTTAAATGACTCTGAACGTATTAAACTGTCTGCAGTTTGGATTTGAGATCCATGACAGTGACACACACACATGCACGCACGCACGCACACACACCTGAATCAGTGTTTCCTTAGAAGAGGATTTCCTAAAAACATCAAACTCTTTCACATAGCTCAAAGCTGTATTCTTATTCTTGAACATTTCAAGTCTGAACAGATTTCTGATGTATTGGGCTCATTAAGTCACAGAGAGGCGATTAGGAGCTTCGATGAGCTAAAGTGGACACAGTTGATATCCTGACTGTAGCTCGTTGTTTGCAGACAGCAGTAGACCGCTGGAGGGCCTCGGCCTCAGGGGACTGATATCGTGTTGACACTTCAGCTATGACCTGACTATGAATCCAGCTTTATCTTTTCCATCTCATTAAAGAATACCACAAAACCCCCCAGCAGTATGAATTATTGATAGAAGAAACGTTCGGCATTAGTAATGTTGGCTTTAGAGAACGTGAGAGGTTTTAATTCTCCTTTTGGTGCTTGCATTAAATTTTCATAGTTTCTTTTGCTGCTTTGCAGTTGTGTGAAACTGTTTAAATCTTATTTTATGCTTAAAAAACATTTCAGCCATACAGATAAATTAACTGCAATGTTGAGCACAAATGCAAATTAAATCAGAAATGATTATTTTGACAATTAATTTAATCCTAAATTTAGTGGAACTTTGTAAAATAATCTTTCTTTTGTATTCTTTTTGCAACATTCTGTGAGAAAACCCTCTGTAGTTATCCAGATTGTTGCTTTGTTTGGGGTTTCAGTGGCTCAACAGTTTGGCGACTCCTCAGTAGAGTATTTTGTTTTCAGTGCATGAAAGGTGGGCTTCAGTTTAGCCTTTCTATAAGTCAAAGTGCTGATGGAAAAGTGGATTTTTATGAGGAAAGAAGTCAGACCTCTCTAGGAACAGATGTTATCTGACTGGCAACTTCTGTTCTCTCAAACTTATCTTTACTTTCCTTTCTTAAAGTGCTTTACAGGAGGTCTCATTATGCTGGAGTTTAAACGTGATAGTGGAAAAAGGTTAGTTTTTTCAGACTCGAGATTTGAGAACTTTATATATATATATATATGTATATATACTTTTTTTTTTTAAATTGACATCCCTCCGTTTCCCCTTGCTGCTTGTTGTTGCAGGGGGTAGTACAATTCCCTCGCTGTCACTATTGCACACACACACACATCCTCTCTCCTACAGCCAATTTAGAGTCTCCTGCTAGTCTAACACGTGTGTGTTTAGGCTATGAGAGAAAACCAGAGCTCTTGGAGAACACCCACACATTCACAGATAGAACATGCAGACAGACACCAGCTGAGTTTCAAACAGGGGACCTTCTTGCTTCAAGGCAAGGTACTAACTAACTTCACCACCCTGCAGCACTTCAGTTTTACTTGGGGAATAATTATCCATAAATTTGACTTTTCTTCTGCTGTCTTTCACAAAATGATCACCATGTCTTTACTTTTTGACCTTTTTAGTCTTGTAATGTTACTTTTAAAAACTGTTGCTATATTTGTAAACTAAATAGAATGCATTTCTCATTTAGTTAAAAGTCCTTACCTTGTTTTTAGTCAATTAACCTATCGAGCATCAGGGGTCGAAACAAAGCAAGAAGTCTTCTGAACACAAATCTGAGTCTGAGAAACCACAAGTTTTTATTCTGTTCCTTAATATGTATGCAGCAGATGTGTTTAGTTTTGTTTTGGTGTGGATGGAGAAACAAAAATAAAGGTGAAACCTAAAAAATTATAATATTAAAGTTAAAGTCCCAAGTATTCATCACACAATGGCGAAATTACATCTCCACATTTGACCCATCCCCGTGGTGGGGAGCGGTGAGCTGCAGCTGTGGCTGAGCTCGGGAATCAAACCCCTTAGTGCTGAGTGTCAAGTGAGGAGGCATTGGGTCCCATTTTTTCAAAGTCTTTGGTATGACCCGACCGGGAATCGAACCCTGATCTCCCAGTCCCGGGGTGGACACTCTACCGATAGGCCACCGGAGCTGGTATGGTGCAAAAGTCCTTTTATTTCAGTAATTCAACTTAGACTGAGAGACCATCTAAAGGCTCAGGAACCCTTTGCAGGTGTTTTGATTCATTAGCTGATTAGCGTGTGACACTTTGTGTCTAGAATATTGAACCTTTTAACAATATTCTAATCATCTGAGATTTTGAATGTAGCGTTTTTATCAGCTGTAAGCCATTATCATCTCAATTATAACAAATAAAGCTGAAATATCTGGCTTTGCATGTAACGAGTTTATCTCATAGATTAGTTTCACCTTTTAAGTTGAATCACTTGTTGGATAATTTATTTGATCTGGGACATGGCTTAGATCATGTCCCCATCATTTATCTGTCCTGTACAGTATGCCTGTGTGTTTGTTCTTTACACAATCAGAATAGATACAGCCATACCCATGGATTTCACATCTTGTTCATTTAGGATAAGATCTGTGACGTACACGAATCTTGACACATTTCCATGTACTGATACACAGCTATATAAGATTATGTCAGCAGAGGCCCTGGTTACTCTTTGAATAGCATTTGAAGAGGCCAGATCTGTTTCCTTGTACCATTTTGCTGTTTTTCTATATAAATCAAATTAAAATTTAAGCTACCGACTCATAGACGTTTTTCCATCTTATTTACTTTTCAAAGTAATAGCTCTAAGATTTGAGTGTGTTTTTCCATACATCCTTCCCCTGGGGATAAAAGAACCGGGCTGGACCGAGGGTCCTCCCGGACTGCAGCCAACGACGGACCGGACCCTGCGGATCCAAAACTAACAACACACTGAAATAAATGAACTTTTGCACCATATTCATTTTCAAGTTTCACATGTAAATGAATTACGAATGAAGAAAATGAAAAGAGGGTTTAGAGCCCTTACATCAGTAGTGTTGTCTGTCTGTCTCATTTCAGAGGATTATTATCCTGGTGTTAGGTTACTGATGGCTCCTAAACACTCTTTGGAGTATTATTTGTTCTGAATAAATCTGGCTGCAGTTTGTTGTCAGCCCTTCTTTAGCTAAGTGGAGGTGGTGTTTGTAGTTTTATAATGTTCGATAGATTCTTTAGACCCCGAAAGTATATTTTTTCTGTTCTTGGTTAGCCTGCTGGGCTCCAAACATTTCAGTTTAACATGTTTTTGTTTTTTTTTCGTATCTGCTAATTAGCTCTAAAGAAAATGTGTTCGGTCAGGGCCCCACTGCGGGTCTTGAAACACCACAAGGTGATCTAAGGAAAAATGCAAAAATTGTCTTTTCTTAATTAATTACTGTTAACTGAAACATACCTGCATAGTTCAGCTAGTTTAGCCAGAAAAAGAGACATTTCTCTGACGGGTTTGGTTATAAATCTGTTCATCCAAAGCATTTGGATTCAAGGATTACCTGAAAAGTCTTTTTTATTATTACAAACTTAGCTCCATCTGAAGCAAGTTAACGTCAACTCCACTGTGATTACTCCTGAAAAAACAGTTGTTATTTATCCTGATTTATCATGTATTAAATTTCTCATTATATAAATCCATTTGTAAGTCTTCATATAAAATGTTCTGCTTGTGGTGGATGGAAATAGTGACACAGTGTTAGTGGAAGTGGAGGGTGAGCTGATTGACAGGCTGACTCCTCTAAAGCAGTGTGGCTAAAAATGGTGAAAACACTCCTGGACTGGGAGTTTGGCAGCATATCCCACTGTCACAGTCCAGGAAATAGTGATAATAATAATAATAATAATAATAATAATAATAATAATAATAATAATAATAATAATAATAATAATAATAATAATAATAATAATAATACAATCAAGAACAAAAAGCAACATTCAGCTCCTGTTTATTAAACGTGGCAGTGACATGGCGGAGGCTTTTGGGACGTAATTGACAGATTAGTGGTGGCCTTGATGTTTAACTGAGCACAGCCAACCTAAGCTTGAGCTGACCAGAAAAAAAGGCAGCATGGTGTGTTTTTACTCTCTGATCCTTCTCTGCTCAGTGAGTCATCGAGCGAGTGACTTAACAAACATTTGTCTTCATGGCCTGCCACTCAGAGGATGCTTCAAACGGCTCAGGAGCCGCTGCCTCACCGGGGAATGAGAGCTCAGAGGAGGTCTTCTGGCTCTCTCTCCCCATGAAAAAATGCACACACACACACACACACACATATATATATATATATATATATATATATATATATTGTTGAGGCTGCTCTAGAGAAAAACTTGCTGACTTGCTCAAACTGGAATGCAGCTGATGGAAGTAACAGTCCGCCTTACAGTGAGTGATGAGACTGCAGGATGCTGAGCTGAGGAGCAGTTTCCATCGCGTCTGACTAAAACGCCACAACAGACACAACACAGCTAGTGAGCTGCTGGATAATCTGGCTGTTATGTAAAGAAATAAAATAAAAATACAAATCTCCCCCCATTGGCTGCTAAAACGGACAAGTGAAGAAATTAATCAACCGAGATCATGAATTTAGGTCCACAGCTATCATTGCTCATCAGCATGGAGCTAAATAATCAATAGTAGTTAAGACTTTGTTTATATCGATTGCATTTTTTTTTTTTGATTGCTTTTCTCTCCTGATAGTCCGGGGACGACTCTGGCGCCCGGCCCACTCCCGCTGTCATTTGTGTTGGCAAGCGTTGCACTTGTTCACAGAAAGCTTGAATCAGATTTTAGTGCTAAGGCTGCAGAAAGCACAGCAGAGATGAAGAGAGGGGGGTTAATAACAGTCTTCAGTGCACCCAATGCCTTGTGTTGTATCGCTGGAGTTATTTTTCTGTGTTTATCGACAACCTTTCATCCCATTTCAAAGCTGCTGCATTTACAGTATTTTATTTTATTATTTGTTTTATTTTACTGCTTTAGGAAAAGACAGGAGTCCATCTGTTACACTTTTTTTCCTGTTATAAACTAAACCTTCAGGGGTTGAAGGGTTGAGACAGTAAATTTGCAGCATTGCTTGCAAATTTGCCAGTTTTCCCTTAATGATTGCATTGATGTTGATACATTTATGCATATATGGTTCATGATGTTCAAATTCTACATGCAGTATGAGCCCAGGGTGTTGATTTTTGGTAAGCTATGCCTTTAATACACTGCTTATTCCTGCTCCCTCAGCTGTTTTTGTAAATGTTAAAGGGATGCTTGCTGCAGAGGGTATAACCAGGTGAGCTGCAGAGAAGCTAAATTCTGTATCAGCAGGAGCAGACACCGCTAAGCCAAGATGAAAAGCACAATTAAATTAATTACTCCATAACAGATCAGGATCCGTCACCAGCTGGGCTGGAGGTTTACACAGGTCAAAGTCTTAATCGCTTATTAGTTCTGCTTGCCCCATTCCTACTCCTCAACTCTTATCCTTGGCTGCACTCTACCATGGACAGAGGCACTCCCTCTCTTACCACCATCACCAACACCAAAAAAAAAAAAAAAGGCCCAGCGTAAGCACTTATTCCCCCTGCTCAGTCTTTGGAAAGTGCTGCAGATGCATTTACAGGGAGAGCAACTGCAGCTGAATTAACCAATCTGCATATTCAGGGCATGCTTTGAAGAGCGGTTGTTCCTGTCTGATGAAGGCGTGGAGCACGGCACCTGAGTGGGGCACACCAAAGGGGCTGTGCAAAGGAGGGAGGAGCAAACAAGTGAGGGAGATTTATCACGACTAACGCCGTAGGAGGCCTTCCAGCAGCGGGGGGGGGGGCTCTGTGATTGGAGCCGCTAAGTGAGACAGGTCTGTTATGTAACCCCGTCGATTGGATGATTTTTGTATCTGTCCTTTAGGTGATAAGCTCAGCGAGGGGGTGGGGGGTCTGGTTGGAAGTGATTCAGAGAGGGGGTGTTACATGTGACTCTGGTCACGCGTGGAGGTTTTTGTGGAGCTGCATGGAGGCGATGGCAGATGTTGTGCACATTTCTTGAGGCTGTGACTCAGGAACAAAGGTTCGTCCATGTGTCCACTGATGGGACATATGGTGGGACACCGTAGGGCCTGTTCACTGGCTGTTTTTAAAACCATCGTTTTACACATCATGTTTACCCCATTGTAACAGCATTCTGTTATGTTATTATCACTATTTATTTAACATGTGGAGCAAAACACTGATTATTATAAACGTTGTTATAGTGACCGTTCAGATAATGCTTCAGGTTACCAAATGATGTCGGCAGCTTCTTGAGTGATCTCAGTTTGGAGAAACAACAGTCTAAGACAGGATCTCACTGGGATTAGAGTCACAAGACTGAACTTACTCACACCTCCCAGAGTTGCCTCACAGTGGCTATTTTAAGAGGAAATGAGTTTTCAAGAAAAACAAGAGCAACACAAGCTAGGAAATTCACAACTCTTGCAAATGTTACAAGATTTGCAAATGGCGTTCACATTAAGTCAACAGCAGTTGCAGCCTAGTGAAGCACAAATCTTAGTTCTGACTGAATGGACGAGCTAACAGCTAGTCCGAGCATGGCTGATGCCAGAATATGTTACTGCTGTAATAAAACGGCTGCATTGACATAGTAGTCCATTCAAATGTTCGTTTATTAACCTTGCATCTGTGTCAGTTTTGCTTACTTTGAAGTGATTTGTGGTCATTTGAGAGCAAAATTAGCTGTGGCAGCGGCTGATTAAAACACTTCCTGTGCAGAAATATGATGGCATTTCTGCCAAAATAATGATGCAACATGAAACTGACAATGTGCAAATGCATATGTTTGCATGGTTTATTTCTATAATGTGAGTTGTTTTATGGTGACAGCAATTTACTTCTTCTTGGCCACTCTCAAGTTAGTTGTTAGTTCATTATTCTGCATGGTCAGAAGTTGTTCTCAAAACACAAAAGGGTCAGTTAAAGAGAGATCTAAAATAGATCAGCTATTAACTTTTCCTATTTTTTTAAAGATCAGAACATGTAACAAACTGATCTTTTTAAATAATTCTTTTTTAGTTTTAAAGCTCAAACTGGATTTCCTATAGAGCTCTCAGTAACTTCCTCTTGTTCAGTTCATAAAGGATGCAGCGTTCAACACCTTCAGCTGTCAGTGGACAATTTGGGGAAAATGGCTCGTGCCTTTAAACTGGCTTTATGGTTGAGCTTGTGTTGCTCATCAACTACAAATCATCTTAAGCGAGAAGCATCAAACCCACATAAATCCCAACAACTCTATTGACTTTCCCTGCTGATTTATGGCAATGAGCAGAGACCTGGGTAGTAGTAAGCACCAGCTGCAGCTGTGGATTAGTGAAAACGTGGCACTAAACCAACATCTCATATCATATTTCCCTCTCAAGAAATACTGTCTGGGTCTATTTATAGCCCAATAACAGGATGTTGTTATGAGCTTGGTTTATTCTCAAGGTGGGTTCCGTGTTATTCCCCCTGTCTGAGCAGATGAGTGTGAGGTCAAGTGAAGGACTACCAGCCAGCAGGGTGACGTAATGTGTGGAGGAGTAAAGATGGTGGCCCTGGTGGGGAAATCAAGCATGAAGATTGGAAAAACTCTGAAGGTTGTGCTTGAATAACTAAATCAATTATAAGATTTAAGGGTTTGTAGACACTCTGTAGAATACTGTGAATTGATTATTACTGTTTATATATAAATGGGGATGTTGTGCTCTACTACAGAATTTATTTTTAAACATTAGAGAATTAATAATTTCATTTAAAAGTTGTTTAATATTTGTTTCCTCTAAATATTAGTCTTGCAGTCACTTTAGTGATTAACTGATTAAACTGGTTTCCAGTGTTTAAGAAATTCACAAAACAAGTTTTGTTAACATTTTAAATTATTAGTTTATAATTGCATAATGGTCCCTTTATTAACGTTACTTAGTGCATTATTAAGCATTAATAAAGTAATAAAGAGAGTATTAACAACTGCTTAACCATATTATGTAATGCATTACTAAGCAAACACTCCCCCACATCCAGCCCTTTTGGACACTTAATAGTTAAAAATAACGGCAACGTTAATAAAGGGACCCTTTGCTCATTAATGCTTAATAATGCACTAAGTAACGTTAATAAGTGGACCCTAATTGTAAAGTGTTACCCATAAATCTGATGAATGCAAGACACAAGCTTACATTCCACAAACTAACACATATTTATGCCTATTTGTTTCTTCTGATGTTTATAAATGGTAAAGATTTAGTAGATAAACAGTAAATAAACATGTATTTTATGGAATTAAAATGGTCAGAGTGTGTTTGATATAGACTTAGAGAAACAAGTTCATTCTATGTTTTAAAAGTGGTGCAGGCGGCCATGTTTGTTGGACATTTGGGAAGTGTGTTGATGCCCTGGAGGGGCCATATGCTGTTTAGGAGCATCTCATCACAGCAGACCCGTGGGTGAACTACCACATCTTCCTCCTGCTCTTCATCAGGACATGCAGTATTATCAGCTAGCAGGAGCTGAAATCACACACCACTCCCCTCATTCTAGATGATTTTCTTTTTGTGTCTTGACTCTTGTCAGGCCTGACATTTATAATAGTAGTGTTCAGCTGAAGTCCTGCAGAGGGCAGAGTTTAACTACCTAAATGCTCAGGGACATGATGAAATAATCAGGAGTTTTTCATCGCTGGGGCAGAAATAGAGGTTTATTGTGCTCTTTGAATGTTGAATTTAAGTTTTTACGTTTCCATTGGGCGGTATTGTTACAGGCAGAGGCTGCAACAGAAAAGAAGGATGCTCACAATATTTGTGAAGTTTAACCCCCATGACCCAAAAGTTACACAAGAGGTCATGTTTTTGTTACACTGCAAAAAAGGAGGAAGTTTTATTTTATTTTTTATTTTTAGTGAATCAACCTGTAGATGGGATAAAAATTTAATTTTCAGTTGAATTGCATGGGAGAGTAGATTTATAGTATTGTCTGGCTGCTTTCCGCAGTGCGGTAATTTACCCCAAGGTGATTTTTCTCCCTTTTTCTTCCTGTCGGTGGTCTGTGTTACCCCCATCAGCCGCCCTCCACTGTACCCCCTAGAGTCAGGTCTAATGGGAGCATTAGACCACCAAGGCCTTCAGTTGCTTCACTGAGCTCCCTTATATGTTCATGAATAGACAACCCTATTGAAGAAATTCTCTTGTTTGAAGGTCTTGTGAAAGGAATCATTTAATTCCTGGTGGTAATTCAAGGGTCACATTATGCCTAAATTAAATATTTTTATTTAATTTAATTTTTAATATGTTTGTGTTTTATATTGGAATATTTTATGACTCAATACAAAAAGGAAAATTTTGCTGATTTTTTTTTCAGCTAGCAGCAAGTTTACTGTTGATTGATCAGGAATCGACTGCTATGAAAGCTCTCGTTCCCTTTATGGACCACAATCTGTGCCTCAAATGGATATTTGTTCAAAGGCAAAATAATTTAACTCTTCAGTTCACAGCTAAAAGATCTATCTATCATAACACCAATATGCATTAACTGATTGTGTCTATATTAATATTTGTGCTGCCCTCTGGGCATAAACACACTTATGTGATTGCTTCACTGCTACTGTGCGCGAAGCGTTTGATCCAGGGAAGGATTTGGATGTTGGTCGCCTGCTGTCACGTGATCTGTGGCTCTGATGTGTCTGAGCTCTCAGCCGCTGGTGGGAAAATGAGACGGAAATTACAGGTTCATCTGGAGAGGGGGTCCAAAAAGAGATCTGTGTTCACCACATCAGAAGATTTTTGGCCAATGTTTTTGTTCACTGTCAATTAATTTAGAGTCCTACCTTCTTTAAAGGCACACTTGGTAGTTTTGCTTGCTTTTAGCACCCCCTAGAGTTTGTTATTAATTCACTGTTGTAAAATCAAAAGTGAAACTTATCTCCTCGCTGTGCGTTCGTCTTTTTAACACCTTAATCTAACTGCTGAAATGTCTCCTCAGCCTTCATTAGTGTCTACAGGAGCGGTTCATCGCTAAATTAAACAAATCAGCTGTGTTCATGATCTAAAACATGCAGGAAGCATGCTGGAAGCAGACTGCAGCACCAGGCATGTCAGCTCCACTTTACTAAATGCAACAGGGACTTGACCGGCACTCTGAAATTGCAAGTGTGGTATTCTGGCCACAGAGGGCAGTGGGGATCTGAGTGACATTTCATTAACCCTGTAAAGGGTCATTTTAGCACATACTGGCTCAAATAAATTATTTAAAAATATGAAAAAATTGCATAATATGCCTTTAACAGAAGTGATGAGAGGATATGACAATTAAAATATAAGTAAAGACTACATTTACTCAATTTAAAAGTGTGACAATCACAGATTTTTTTTATTTCATTATCTACACCAGGTGCATTTTCCCTACATTTCTTTTGCAAATACATCAAAAATGTAAATTCCCCAGCAGCTACTGGGCTACAAAATTTATAAAGGAACTTATGCAAACTATTGATTGTTTCAGAGGACAAAATTATTTATCTGCAAGTTTTAGTTTTGCAGTAGAAACGAGGTAAAAGGATGAACGTGCCTGACCCAACCTGCAGGTGTATCACTGACTTCCTGACAGACAGGAAACAACAAGTCAGGCTGGGAAAGAATGTCTCGGACCTGCGGACCATCAGCACCGGTTCCCCTCAGGGTTGTGTTCTCTCCCCTCTGCTCTTCTCCCTGTACACCAACAGCTGCACCTCCAACCACGAGTCTGTCAAACTAATCAAGTTTGCAGACGATACCACCGTGAGCCCACCATCACCTCCATCATAAAAAAGGCCCAGCAGAGGATGTACTTCCTGAGGCAGCTGAAGAAATTCAACCTGCCAGCACAGTCAATGAGGCAGTTCTACACCGCAGTCATCAAGTCCATCCTCCCCTCTTCAATCACCGTGTGGTATGCTGGAGCCACCACCAGGGACGAGAAGAGGCTGCAGCGTGTTGTACGCTCTGCTGAGAAGGTCATTGGCTGCAAACTCCCCTCCATACAGGACCTGTACACCTCCAGGACATTGAGGCATGCAGGTCGGCTCACAGCTGACCCGTGTCATCCTGGACACTGTCTCTTTGACCCGCTCCCTTCTGGCAGGAGGTTCAGATCCATTCAGACCAGAACCTCTCGCCACAAGAACAGTTTCTTCCCCTCTGCTGTTGGACTCATGAATGTCAACCCTAGGGCTGACCACTCCAGTCGCTTGGTCCCAGTCACATGACATATGAGTATATTATTACTTCTTATATTTGCTTATCTCTTATTTTTTATCTTTCTTTTTGCACCAAGTACCGCAGCAATTTCCTAATGTTGTGATTTCTCGCACATATGGCAATAAAACCCTTCTGATTCTGAAGTTCCTACACAATATTATTACTTTTTTAGTATTTCTGTTGCTGTTTTTATGCTTGCAAATCTTCATACAATTAACACATGTTCTGAATTCTTGCACATTCTCCCAAGATTAAAAAAATATTTTGCAGGAATTAATTTGGTCAAATGTATTTTAATTTTTTCACAAAGTCAATTAAACTGAAGATAGAGAAACTGATTTGTGTGCATTTAGCATTTAAATGCTCCCAAAATCAAGCATGGATTAAAACCATCTTTGATTAAAGTAAAACAAAAACTATTAAAATGGAGACAAAATTTGATACAACTAATATTTTTTTAAGCTTTGTTGTCTTTGGTATTATAAAAAACGTTTTTACAATATTTTTATCTGAAAGTATGAATCTAAGAATGATACTTAACGCTTCAAATCCAACCAAGTATGCAATCTGTCTTTTAGTAAACGTTAACAATATAAAGGTACAAGTAATGTTCTATTGATTTTTTATTTGGTTGCAATTTTCTGATAAAGATGTGCAAATTTATCTTAAATTTGAGTGGTGCAATTGTGTTATTGCAGTGTCCAACCAGTTTGCACCTTACATCAAACAGAATTGACTGCATCATGAGATATAAGCGATGCGTATTTGGATATAAAAGGAAATTAAATGTTGGACTGTGATGGTTACAGAGACCAGATTAGGGGACTGCAGCCATCTTTGGCCTCCTTATTACATTTATATTTTCCTTTTTAAATTCTTAGCTCATTTTCATAAAAATCACATTTTCTTCTCCTCTAAAACAGCTTTTGTTAGACATGTCTTTACCCACTGGATTTATGAGTAGTCTTGTTGTGAGATGATGAACTCTCTGTGATCATCTGAGAATATGCAGCACGTTGTAAATATGATGCGCTCTTGAGCGGTGAGCGTGCCGTGGTGTCAGTGTGCTGCCCTCTCATGTTGGAGGTCAGTGCGGCTGACAAGAGGACAATACAATAATCAGAGAAATACAAGGTTACATGTTAGCCAGCTGACTCTATTACAGGATTACACTCGGACTGGTAAAAGCAACCACTGAACAACGACAAGGAAGCATAAATTCATTGTTCATATCATGTTATTTTGTTTATTTTTCCACTCCTGCTGTGTCATGCTTGATATTTGCCATGATACTGGACAGGTACAGTCATTAAAGCATACATAGCCATGCCAACCTTTGCTTAGCAGGCCTTTTTCCTGACCTTTACATCAAAGAGGTGACTTGCTCACCATCAGGGGTGATGCACTCTCAAACCCAACCTGCTGTGAATTTCTAATCTCCCTTTGCACTCGTGCAGACTGATTTAGATCCTTACTGTGTTTCTTAAACGTGCTTACAGGAAGGAGAATCTGCCTTTTTTCCTTCTTGTCATGTGAAACTCCCTCTGTGCTGCTGGAGCCAGTGATGCAATCATAATAACAGAGGGTATTTCAAGGGCTTCACCACACACATGCAAAGTAGCATTAAGCTTGTTTTACTTGCTGCAGGTAGTGGGAAAAAGTTTACATTCATATATTCTTATTGAGGTTTGACAGCGTGACTATTTTTGAATTTTTGCTGAAACGCCTTAGGTATTTTTAGTGTTTTAATGCGTGCAAAAAATGTCATAATTTGGTCATTTATCAAGGACAGGAGTTTTCATATATACTTACTGCTGCTCATCACACCTTGTTTTTCCCCAGGATATCTGTGACTGCCCTTGTTTATCTAATTCTCATGACCTTCATCTCACAATCTTACATTCAAGATGCCCCCCTCCTCCCCTTCCCCTCTCGATCCACCAATGGAGTTTGCAGCAATCTCCTAACGTCAGCAACATTGCAGGACCTCTGTACTCCTGCAGCTTTACATTCAGGCCCCATCTTCCACCTAGGCTCATTAGTGCCACAGGTAGAGGTGACAAGAACGGTCACGCAGCCTCAAAGTGATAAAACACACAACAACAGAAGGTGCTACGGAGAATTAGGTAGTTCAGGAGAGGCCAGCTCGAAAACTAAAGTGCATTAGATAGAGTCTTAAAGAGTGGGGTTTTGGTGCAGTGCACAATTTACATTATACTGTATATTGATTAACTCTGCACGCCCCATGGGAAGGGGTATTGAGCATCGTGACTGTAGGCTGGATTTTAATTCTATCCTCTGCATTTTAAATGACTTTCTGCAGCATGTCATTACCACTTGAGTAATGTGCCTCCGTTTGCCTTAAGTTGCTGTGGTTACAAGTGATATGTAAATTTACTTCTTCATTACAGTCTTGCATTCAAAACAACATCAATGTAAGAATTTTTTACATCTTTTTTTCTTCAGGTGCACAAATGCAGACATGATGGGGGTAAACAAACTTTGTTATCAACAGTTTTTGAATAAGAAAACAATCTAAATGATTTTGTTTTTGAATAGTGGAATATAAGGGGATATGAAAATTGAGAAGAAGGGTGTTTATGCATTAAGAACTAAAGATATACTTTGAATTAACATATTGTTTTGAAGGATTACCCAAAGATAAAGCAATGACCGTGCTTTAAAACATATCAGTAAATCATCCTTGCAATCTGTCTAGTTGTATCATCAAATAAAATTGAACTTTAAGATAGATAATATAAAAAAAAATACTTAATCCTTCAGGTAGAATACATGAGAGGAAATGTTTCTGTCTGCAGCTCTTATCCTCAGTTCACCACTGGTGTTATTCTTTGCTCGGCTTGCAGCTAAAGCTTGAGCTTGTAATGTACACCTGCTGGTCCTGTGCAGAGAGATCCATTCAAGTGTTATGAGCAACTTATGCTTGCCAAGCGCTCAAACAAATATGTATTATAAACTGTTTTTCAGGATTTTTAATATAATTTTTAATCAACAATGTGTTAATTATACATTCTGTTCAATCCACTCAAAGGCATTAATGTAGATGTTGTGTTGGGGACAAATATAGGACAATTCTGCTTAAATAAATCTTATTACAAGCAGTTATAACCTGAAAAATGTGAATCGATTCAATTAATTAACCGATTTACTGAAATCGATGACATAATGAACAGCCACATCCATTCTTCCCCTCATGGCGGGAGCTGGTGAAATCAGCAGGAAGAGGGGAAGGAGAAAAAAGCTCCATGGGTGCATTTTCTCCCTCCTCGGTGAGAGCCTGCTCTCATGCTGGAATGGCGCTTGCTGCTGGATGAGTGCTGCTGCTGCTGTTAACATCCTCCCTGCATCCCTGCTGCCTCCCCCCGCGGACGAACCGGAATGGTTTCTTCCAAGCGAGCCAGTCAGTGCCACAGCGGAGGAGAAGGCAGCCGAAGAGTGAGCGCGGAGGGGGGAGAAGGAAGGCTTCATCCACTGCCTGCCATTGCAGTGCGGCGGCAGCTGCTGCTCTGGAGCCACACCAGGGAGGTCTTTGCTCCTCTGTTAAGATTTTCACAAGCACGCTGCGAGGACCGTTGCAATTGTAAAGGTGAATGGGTTTTCTTTCTATTATTATCCATCACTGGGCCATGTGGAAGCATATTTTTTCTTCCACTTTAGCTCGAGAACCAAACTGGACGTGTCCCCCGGCGGTTAGAACCGAGCGATAACGGTCCAAGCCGAGGTACCTTAGCCACCTGCTAAGTAGATAGCTAGCTGCCCAACATGTTATCCCCAAGTCCAGAATAACAGTCCCCTCTACTGTGTTATTTGTCGAGCTTTCACGAGGGGGGTTATGTAAAGTCCTAAAATGCCCAGCACTCTTGCTGTCATCGTTCGGGTTGGTTGTTAAAGTGCGTCCAGGTAACGAGTAGGAGCTAGCCTAGCTTCTTGAACAAAATGTCGGCCAGCTTAGGGGCTTGATTTGCCCAACAGGGTATAAAGGGGGATTTTTTTACAAGATCTATTAAAGAGTCAGGGAGCGAGAGGAGAGGAGACGAGAGGAGGGAGTGGTAATATGAAGTCAGCTGCTGAAAATGTGACATCAGTTTTTCTACACTAAACAGAAGGTCATGCGGTGGCTTTCTTTGCTTTGATGTCCTGCTAAAAAATTAACTGTGGAGTTTCTGGCAAAACCACACGAGAAATATTTTAACTTATAATCTGTTTTAACTGTGGTAGGAATGTGACGCTTGCTATCGAAATAATGCACTGTCATGTCAGCTGTTAACGTGGTTTACACTCAGTGTTTGGTTAACAACAAGTGTCTGTTTGTGGCTATCTTCATATTAAATGAGACGGACTGAGAGGAAAAGCAACAGTCTTTACTAGTTGAATACTATTTATGGTCGTTTTGGTCAATAATATCCCAGATTTTACTGTTGTTAACTAATCATAACTCACACTGATCAGTTACCTGAGGGGCAGGGCTACTTGCATAGCATCTAAACATTCACCTTTTTTACTGGCACATTATGATTTCCTTCATAATTTATTCTTAAAGTTATAAGCAAACTTAAGTCAGATTTATCCTGTATAAATGAAGGTTAAGGTAAAGTCTTTGTTAATTTTAGAGCTACACAAGACAATATTAGGAAACCATGCAAATTAGATATTGTTTTAGGTAAATATTTACACATTCTGTCCTCACAATGCTAACAACACTTTCTATGTGTTGGTTTGTGCCAAAGATGGGTTTCGTTTTGCACAATTTGAGTCTGACATTTATTGTAGTCCTCTGATATTGACATTGTGCACTTTGATATTATTGATAAACATTATTGATAAATTTGCAATAAATTATGAATTCCTAGTTAGTTTGGAGCAAACTGTATGTATATTCATACTATAAAACATGCCAAAGAAATAATCTCATATTTAAAGGCTTATTTATTAATTGTCATTATTTAGCTTAGTTTTATCTGTTGCATGGGCAACCCTCTCTTCAACAGATTTTTTGTGATCTGCATGCATACAGATATACACTGCTCACAAAAAATAAAGGAACACTTCAAAGAAACTCATTAGATACATCAGATCTTAATATGAAGTTGGATATCTACACAAATAACGACAGGGCAATGTCTTAGGAACAAAAGGATGCCAAGTCTTTTAATGGAAATAAAAGTTTTCAGCCTACAGAGCAGGGCTCAATTGTGTAGACACCCTAAAATCAGAGTGAAATGAAGATGTGGCAGGCTAGTCCATTATTTCAAAAACCTAATTTCTACAACTCAAAATGCTTTTCAGTATCTTCCAATGTCGGGGCATGCTCCTAATGAGACAACGGATGGTGTCTTGTGGCATTTCCTCCCAGATCTGTGTGAGGGCATCCCTGAGCTCTTGTACAGTCTGAGGAGCAACCTGATGCCGCCTAATGGACCGAAACATAATGTCCCACAGATGTTCTGTTGGGTTTAAGTCAGGGGATCGTGAAGGCCATTCAATTGTTTCAATTCCTTCATCCTCCAGGTACTGCCTGCATATTCTTGCCACATGAGGCCGGGCATTGTCGTGCATTAGGAGAAAACAGGACCTACTGCATCAGCGTAGGGTCTGACAAAGGGTTCAAGGATTTCATCTGGATACCTTATGGCAGTCAGAGCACCATTTCCTAGGCAGTAGAGGTCTGTGCGTCCCTCCATGGATACGCCTCCCCAGACCATCACTGACCCACCACCAAACCTGTCATGTTGAACGACGTTGCAGGCAGCATAACGTTCTCCTTGTCTTCTCCAGACTCTCTCACGTCTATCACAGGTGGTCAGGGTGAACATGCTCTCGTCTGTAAAACGTACAGGGCGCCAGTGGCGGACTTGCCAATTCTGGTGTTCTTGAGCAAATGCCAGTCGAGCTCTACGGTGCTGGGCAGTGAGCACAGGGCCCACTACAGGACGTCGGGCCCTCAGGCCATCTTCATGAAGTCTGTTCCTGATTGTTTGGGTAGAGACATTCACACCAGTGGCCCTCTGGAGGTCATTCTGTAGGGCACGAGCAGTGCTCAGCCTGTTCCGCCTTGCACAAAGGAGCAGGTATCGGTCCTGCTGATGGGTTGTGGACCTTCTACGGCCCTGTCCAGCTCTCCGAGAATAACCGCCAGTCTCCTGAAATCTCCTCCGTGTTCTGGAGATTGTGCTGGGAGACACATTAAACCTTCTTGCTGCAGCACGTGTGGATGTGCCATCCTGGAGAAGTTGGACAACCTGTGCAACTTCTGTAGGGTTAAGGCATCGCCTCATGCTGCCAGTAGAGATAATTACTCAAGCCAAAACTAGCACGAGTGGAAAACCAGCCAAAAAAGATCAAGAGGGAGAAACTTGAAATGACCTCCACATATTAAACCAGTCCTGTTTTGAGGGTTTTGTAATTGTTGCCACTTTAGTGCACCTGTCGTTAAGTCCATGAACACCAATAAAGCTGAAAGTGATTAACAATGCCCTCAGCTGCTTAATCAACCAGAAAATTATCAGACAGGTTTAATTGATTTCATGCCAGGCCCAATAAAAAAAGTGTTCCTTTAATTTTTGTGAGCAGTGTATCTGTGTATTTTGGCTAATTTGACATCAGTTGCAAATGGGAGTGGGGGGGTGTGCAAGCCTGTCTGACACTGTTAGTGGATGATGTTTGTTGTTTATAGTTTTTGCAGGAGGGAGTGGTATGATCCCACTAAAGCTCACCATATATAATTTGATGATATTTATAATTATTGGTCTTAAAAATCATATAATTGAATAGCATTCTAATGATCTTATTTTTTGTTTTCCATAATGGTGAGCTCAAAATAAGGACCCAACAGCTGCAGTGGCATGACTGTAGCACACGGGATTGGTGGAAGTTTGATGATTCATTATTGCCTTGCACAGCACTGACTCCTTTAGGCCTTTCACTAAGATGTGTCATCATGTTTGTAACACTGCACGAAGCAGCAGCTGTACATTGGTAATAGATGTGTCAAATGAAGTGAGAGGGGCTCATTGCAGATGATATTTGTGGCGATAATTATTATATTTTTATGATTAAACTGACTACCCCCTCCAAAGTAATCAGACTGAAGACTGTCACCTGTGATGCTCAAGGGCAGCCATACACGTTGGCCTGTAAATCACTGAGCCCTGAGTAGTGATGGGAGCAGCCATCATCTGAGTCATCGTGGTTAGTGAAGGGCAAAGGGATCTGGTATTTTGCTTGCTTCAGTTAAATTTGACTGACTGCAGCTTTGTAGTCGTGTGTATTTATAGAAACTGTCTAGAATGAAGAGCTTATCTATCAACAGATGTCCTAATGAGACGGCATTACTGTAATGTGTAATGCGTTGTGGAGAAGCTAAACTTTATCTTGTAAATTAGATTGATGATTGAACAAGGCAATTGTTTTATTACTGCAACAAAATCCAAGTAGATGACGATAGCTCGTCTTTTAGCTTGATCAATGTTAAAGTGTTCAGAAGGTGCTGGAAATTTAGATTTCCCATTGGTAATGTTTTGATTGTGACATGTATGTGTAAACTAAAGCTTTGTGGCGTTTCTGGACTAGGCTTGTGCTTGAGTCTGTGTTTATATCACGGTTATAACTTCTGGTATGCAGATGCTTGGATGAATATGTCAGGTGAATCATAAATCCCTTTGTGAATGGAGCAGAGAATTATCAGGATGCAGTTAGTCATCAGTCACATTTCAACACAAACCTCCTTTTTTAATAGCATAGAAACATTCGTTATCACTGCTGTTGTTCTCTGGCTCAGTTGTCTTTATTTCAATCACCGTGATGAAGAGGAGGCGGGGAGCAGGTTGGAGCTGTTAGCTTATCTCCACATTCCTGCTCTCTTGTGTGAGGCGCTGATAACTTCCACTGTGCTGATTGAGTTTAGGAGCTGATTTCCTGGTTTGTGTGTTTGAGACGGTCTGAGGTTCTGGTTACAATCACTGTCTCCAGCTTTGCAGCCTGGAAATAGACATGTCACACTGACTTTTGCATTTTAAATTAATAAATATATATGAAAAAAAGTGCTTTCTCAGGACCAAATACAGACTTTAATATCTATGTTTTGAACACATGAACTAGCTGCAGACCTAAAAGGGAGCTAAAACATTTTAAAAGATCCAAATGAGTCATAATATTCGTCTGTAATTGTCACAAAGTTTCAGATGTTTGCTAAGTGTCATCACAAAATAAATATAAAAATGATGGAAAATAAATCATGCTCAAAATGACCCATAACCATATTTTCACATCATTTTTTTCCAAGATGACTAGCTTAATATTGATGTTTATATTACATGTAATGAAGTGAGTTGATTGTTTTTATAATTTGTAACCTTTTATACTGCATAGAACTTAACTCTTGCCTAGACTTTTGCATTTCCATTTCAAGATGCTCATTAAAACACAGAGGATCTCACAGTTATTTGGATTTCTGGGAAATTTAGATTTTTACTCAGGTGCTGCCAGCGTTTGTAGTATTCATTCAGCAACAGTATAAAGAAAAGAGTGTCTGAGACTTGAAGGTACAACTGATTTCAAAGAATGAAGAAGTAGCTAAGCTGCTGATTTGTGATGCTTATTTACTTCTTCACATGCCTCTTTAGGTTGATGTGGAAATAAGTAATTTGACGGCCGAGAGGCTGAAGGTAGTGGAGAGAACAAGCTATGTGTGGAATCTCTCACCTCTCTGAGGCTCTGCTGAGAACGATGTAAAATGAACTTGTCCCCTTTACTGTTTGTGAGTTTGTCTATCTGTCTTGTCTATTTTGATCATTATGCAAACTGACAAGTAGGTTTCATAATAACCCATGTTTTCATGGTTTGATGGTAACCAGTGTCCTACAAATACTGGCAATTTTTAGTTATAATTGCAGTTGTAGGTATCCAGTTGAATGTTTCTTTCTGTAAGATTGTGTTCTCGCATTCCCCTTTCTTGCTAGTTTTCTTCCTGTCACTGTATTTAGAATAATCTTGTGGATGTTGTTTGGGGATCCTTTTTATCTTTCGTACTCAGAAATAAATTTGTAATTACAATATGCAAATTTGTTGTCAGCAGAAGCATATTTTTACTTCGTCTCGGTGCACAGTGCATCCATGTGGTTCCTGCAGCTTAACCTGCACAGAGCAGGGTATGCAAATAATGTCGTTACAGTAGTCTGCAGTAACAGTCTCATAAATGTCAGAACTTTAAAAGGAACGAGCGGCTCATGACAGGCTGCGCTGGAGGTTTAAGTGTGCAAAGTTTAGTAGATAGCTTATATGTTTGTCAGAATAAATCACCCTGAGCTGTATGTCGGTAACCATTCACTCCCGTGGTCCACCAAACTACTCTCCTCCTGACTGTAATTCCAATTTTTTTCCTGCAGTTATTTTTTTGATATCTGTAATAGAAGTGTTGCTATTGGGAGCGGCAACCATGTCTTTTAAATCATTTCTAAAAATATAAAATTTTTGTGATAAACAGAATGTCTCGGCATGTGCATTTAACCTGTAGTGTAGATTCAGGTGGCTTCTACATGGATTCTTAATTGCTCAGCCAAGTCATTACATTGTCAAATAATGTGACTGCTAACTAAAGCAAAGCGAACACTGTTCTCTAAACACAGCTGAGATGTGTGTGAGTCACAAATGCTGGATGGTAGGGTTTGATTGAGTGGATGAGGCCATCACTGATGGCTGGCAAGCTTCACAGTGGTGAGCCATCATTCTGACGCTTCACTGAAAATGTCATATGCCAGTTTGACAGACTTCACCCATGTGAAATAAATTGGGCTTCTTCAAAGAAGAGCATGAGTGTTTTCACAGTGATTTGGTTGTTTACCAGTCGAAATGGGCCAGGATTTTTTCAGTAGTTTTTAAAGTATATAGATTTGAGTAGTTGGTGTGACTTTTTTATAAGGTCATCCTCTGACAATAATAATAATAATATATATATAATAATATAAAAATAAAAATAATAATGATGATGATTATAATAATAATAATAATAATAATAATAATAATAATAATAACATTGATCTTCAAGTTTCTGCTTTTCATTTTCACTTTTAAAATAGTTGTGAATTGGGAAATGTGGCAACATGGGGTGTTTTCTTCTCAACCAAATTAAACAAAAATGTTCAATACACAGAAGTGCTAAATGTTAAAACAATTGCTAGCATAACCTTCATTGAAATGATCGAGTTAATTAATGTTTATCAGATATATTAAAAAACAGTGAATAGCTCTCACTTGGTTTTTAGGATGTGTTTGTATAAAAATCAATACAACAGGACATAATATTTTTGTAATATGTTATGTACCACATCTGATAATAGATCTGAGTTCTTCCCCTAGAGTCATTATTATCCCGTTAGTGCAGTAGCTGTCTCTGTATAACTAGTCTTGTTATTGATTGGTTAATGCTTTAGAATGGAAGTGCTATAAGTAGACAGTTGATATTTTATGTTCATGTTAGCATTTGCTCATGTCAGGTTTTATAGAACTTGACAAATATTTCCATTTATGTTATCAATAGTTTTAAACAGAATTTTGTATCCATGATGAGAGATTTTGACAGCTTCAAAGGAAGGAGATATAATCTATTTTTCAATGCATCTTGATCAGGACAAAAATTGAAAGTTGATTTTGGAATGTTCAAAATTTATTTTATGATTAATTAATGTCAAGCACATCAGGTGAAACTCTAGGGTACCTGAACCGCTTATGGACAGCATATAACAAAGACACATGTTCTACCTGTGTGCAACAAGCATGGTGATGAAATGGTGCATCATATAGTGAACAGGAGAACATTTCAAACACAACAAGACCGGTGTTGTGTCAAAAACTGATTACTGCTGCAGGAGTGAGCAGCCTGTGTAATGCTCTGACTCTGTGTAATTTGCTCTCTCTGTGTTGCTACAAGTCATATTTAAACACAAATACACATATTAATCTGTCCAAAATTATAGCAACAGTTGCTTCCAAGAACTCCACATGTTCTCTGTGAGAGAGTCGGTGTTTGAAGTGTTTATTTGGAGTTTATCATAAATGGACAGTTTTTAATCCAATATGGTTCTGCGCATCTGATTGAAATATCTTTGCTTATATTTGGATCCAAATCATTACTGAAATGTACCATAATGAATTAAATACCTTAATGGTTGTTAATTTAAATGAGAACAAGTGATTAATACACCTTCAATGAGATTAAAAGTGAATTTCTGCCTACAAATGACTTCACTTTCTCTGCTATAGAACTTTCTATTATATCTGTTCATTTTAATCAACCTTTTTGATGCTGTTGTTTTGCTTTGATTTTCCTTCGTAGGACTGTTTTTCTGCTAAGAGTGCAACCTCTTGAATTTTGCTGAAGTTTCTGTAAAGATCCGCTCTAATAATGTGATATCTTTGGCTGCAGGATAAAAATTCAAAATATGTTGTGCTCATGCATAGTTTATGTCTACCTGCCTTCAAACTGGAAATCTTTCCTGGGATTTCTCTGATAAGATGTTTCTAATTTACACATGCATTACGGTGTGCTTGAGGTGAAGAGGGTGCTGATGATCACACACGTTTTGAGCCACTTGGTAGATTAGTCGGCAGTGGCAGTGTGAGGGTTAAGTCCGATACAGCAGTTTACACTGCGGATGGATTTTCGCTAGTACAGAGGAGTTCCAGGCTGTAGCGGAACTGCAGATCCCTCGCAGATTGTTGCCAAGCTGGAGGGGGATTTCAGTCCTTTGAATGTGTAAGAAGATAGTTTGAGGGAGCAGCATGTTTTTGTTTTTTAATTAAAAATAGATTGGGACAGAATGCAGACGTGTGCGGGGCGGTGGAAGTGTCGGGGAGTAGCAGTGGGATGTGTTTCATAACCCCTCACCTGTGGTCGTAATTTCTGTGGTTTTGGAACTAAAAAAAGAAAAAAGAGGGGGTGGGGGTGAGGGTTAGTCCCTCCCAGCAATGATTGGTGCGGTCATGCGCTGCTGCTGATGTACGTCTGCAGGAATCTCCTGCTGGATTTACAAAGGAGTAGCCAAACGCTGAAGATGCTTTTGTCTGTGTCGTTTGTAATAACCACGATGAACTGATGTAAGTACCTTTGATCTTCTGCACCAAGTGTTGCATTGAGTTTCCTGTACTTAAACCAAACAGATGACAGAGATAAATGTGTGACTTTCATGGCTGTTGTGGTGGTCGTTAGTTTACTTTTGCATCAGACATAATTTTTTATAGTGACCTTGGCATTGCTGCTTCACTGCTGCACATCTCCTCCGTTCCTGAACCGCAGTACAATGTCTGTCCGTGTTGTATGTGCAGAGTGTCACTTTCCTCTCAGGGGACCCCATGACTGGTGGGAAGGCATGGGCTTTCATTAGCATTTGGCAACTTTCTCAGAGGCTAGAGAGTTTCAGCAGTTGTCAGCACTTCGCAACACATCGATTTCACTTTCTGAAGTGATCAGTCATCTTTTTTGTTGTTGCCTCATTGCCAGCAGCCATGGTGGAGTGTGATCCTGTTGTCATCTGTCGCTAGCTCCTGTGCAAGCTTGGGGGAAAAAAACAACACATTTTGACTTTTATTTATTGCTGACAGTCAATTCTTGTGTTATTGCTAATAAGGATTAATGGTTTATATTAACATAATTAAATGTGATTTGTTTATTTGCCTCCTTTGAGTTAATCAGTGACAGAATAAGCACTTTGTTATTTGAGCAGGATTTACCTCCTTTTGTCCTCTTCCAGTCAGACCAGTTGAAAAATAGTCTCCAGAGAGAAAATGTGTGTATTTTTGTTTCTGTGTTGCATGATTTATTTTAGTCAGTCTGTGGTATTTTATATAACAAGATCTTCTTAAACGTTCTGCAGTGTTCGTGCTGCAAGTTTCTCTTAAATCACTCTGTTGCAGCATCACAATGGCTGAATTAATGAGACCTATTTTTAGCTGCCATGGTCCCAGAGCAGTCTGAATTGAACAAGACTCTGCCTCACCCCCAAACCATACTACAGCAAAAAAAAATAAATCTATTCTTTGTCAGATGATTCATCAACTCACCAAACTGCTTCTTTTTGTACTTTAGCTCAAATATGATTTTTTTCTCAACAAAATGAAGCAGTCTACTCTCTGTTGATGAGTTATTTAAATTAATACAAATTTAAATTGTATTTTAGCTTCTGTCTTACATGTTGTACTAGATTAGTGTTGTCATTATTTTATCTAAAACAAAATTAAGTACTGAGTGAGCATCTGAATTCACCAGTGAGGACACTTTCCTTTTCTACTGCGTTTCTGTTCATGTTGTGGTTGAAAATGACGACGGATGAATTGAACAGTTTGCAGAACAATTCAGTGTCATTTTGTTTACCAGCAAAATTGATTTTTAAATTAAAAAGTTGGGAACACAATGCAAAAATTGCTGCTGTTTTCATCATTAGGAGACAATATTTACTGTTGTGCTTCTATTTAAATGGATCACCAGGGTGCAAAAAGAAGTTGTGATTGCACTAATCCACTGATTATCTCCACTTTAAAGTGCGTTCAAATACCAAAAACATGACCTATATATGTCTGCTTTTGCAAATTTATATAATCTTGAATATTGTGTAGTGAGTTCTGTGGAGCTGTCACCTGGAGGGTTTATAGCTGAGACAACTTGTCAACACCAGAATAAACAGGAAATTAATTGCATTCTAATTTGATTGCTTCATCAAACAAGTGATTTTGAAAACAAATTATTTTCGTTTTCTATAGGAAAAAACAAAAGCTTAGTTCAGCTGGTCAGACAAAATTAGTTAATTATTGCCCACAGGTAGAAAGTATGTTATGTGCTTGCTCAGGATGGGGAATTGCATCATTGCAATCCACTGGCTTATTATATATTGTAGCCTTTTAGTAATGGATACATTATTGAGTCTGATTTAATTGATTGCATACAGCTTCAGTTTGCACCTGATATCAATTAGAATTTCTTGTCTTTTTTTGTATTTTTTTTGTGAACTGACTCTGTTGACATAAACTGAATTTAAAGGGAGACAACAATGTGTTTGCCTGTGTCTGTGTGTAAAATATCTCATGAAACACTTGATGCATATTTACATTTTTTTAGAAAGTTATCATTTGATGTTCATCTACTATTGGTTAATCTCATTAAATAGGACCAGCCTAGATAACTGACCATAGCACATTCAAAACTAACTAAAAGTAATTCAGTTTTACATATATTGTGCTAAAATGTCATGTGGGGAGAGCTGAGAGTTGATCAGAACACATTCTTTAAGCAATACCACCGCTTTATTTGTATGCATTACATTAGTTTCATGATTGGAAACAAATGACTATAAATCAGTCTCAAATTTTTTAACATCAGATGATTAAAACTCGAGCATAAAAGATGGTGGGCAAAATGCATTCCTTCAAGGAATGTTAGGCATTTATATCCCTAACCCTTTCAGGAATTATGTATGATTTATTTTAGAAATCGTGAGTGATACTCTTACTCTGTACTAGGGCTGGGCGATAAATCGAAAATTTATCGTTATCGAAATTTCTGAGTCTAACTGATATAATTTTTCCCATGTCAATAAATTTGGTAAAGAAAAAATGGGTGTAGGTTGGCAACGTTCATCATGTCCCTTTAAGAAGCTGTACCACCTCGAGTCACAATGACGACGTGACTCAGTGTAATACAAGTGACAGCTTCATGTAGTGGACAACTTTTGTTTTTGCGTATACATGTAGTTATCGTCCATTTATCGTTATCGAGGTGAACTCCTCAATATACCGTGATATTGATTTTAGGTCATATCGCCCAGCACTGCCCTGTACTAAGGCTGGGCGATAAATTGAAAATTTATCGTTATCGAAATTCTGACTCTGATGTCATTTTCCCCATGTCAATAAATTCAGTCATAAAAAATGAAAAGATGTGTGAAGGTTGGCGAGGTTCATGTCCGTTTAAGAAGCTATACCACCTGGAGTCATATGACGTGACTCAATGTAATATACGTGACAGCCCCATCTAGTGGACAACTTTTGTTTTTGCGTATACATGTAGTTATCATCCATTTATCGTTATCGAGGTGAACTCCTCAATATACCGTGATATTGATTTTGGGTCATATCACCTAGCACTACCCTGTACTGTTATATAATGTAAGCAGTATATTAAATTTTATTTTATCAAGCTCGCCCCCATCCTGTAGAGCACCATGTAATTTGAACTGGGTGCCGCTCGAATTAGCCAATAGCATTAGACATTAGTAAGTCTTTAAAAAGAAAAAAATATATATATATACACACATCATTCATACATACGTACATACATACATAACTAAATATGAAAATGTGTATATATAATTATGATTATTTAGAAAAAACGCGTTAAAAAATTAACACTTTATATTATACATTATAAACAAATATAAGGTTTGAGCTTAGTGGCTTTAATATTTTAGTCAGCTGAAGAATGAAATGACAAGTCATTCTGTTTTACTGTCCCTTCTCTCTAGTGTGTTGTCCATCTGTGTTGTATGCTTGCTCCCAGGTTGCCTGGTTGTAATCCCCCAAGCATGATCCAACCAACAATGGTGTGTCTCCACTGAACGGCTGCCAGTTCTGACTCTGGCATGTGGCATGAAGCTTCTCTTGGCATCAGTTGTTTGTAGGGTGCTCACAACAGTTTGACCAAGAACTGACTGGGTTTTACTACAAATGAAGCACAGTGGAAGTGCAGAAAGATTTTTTTAAACCTTAGGTGTTTGTTTGTTGCAAGGAGAAATGCTGTTAGCTGGCCTTTTGTTATTTCTAATGCATTAATGCAAAAGAAAATGGCATACTTCTATTGGATTATTATTAGCCCATTAGTTTGTGGTCTTTTTTTTTGTTTGAAAAAGAAAATAAATATCATCTTTTAGAGTAAATATGTCCATGTCTTTTCCAAAACCTTCTAAATCTTCACTTTTAAGACTCTTCCAAAAAAATGTCAGGCCAATTAAGCGGTGCCACTCTGTTCCCCCTCTGTTATCAGAGTAACGAGCTCTGCAGGAGAAATTCAAATTACATCCCTTCAAAGTGAAAATGGAGACGGTTAAGTACAGAAACGAGGTGAGAGAGACATGCACGCTGCAGCAGGACCACATCAAAACTGGTGCTTCTTTCATTTTGTTGCCTTTTGCTGTCTCAAAATAATCTTTATTTAGCTTCATTTACAGTTTTCTATTTTAATTTTACATGTATTTCTATCAGCATTTTACAATCATTCATTAAAAAATATTTCTTTCACTTTCAAGTCATCCATTTGTTTGCACTAAGCTTCCTGATATCTATGAATGTTTTGTGCATTTCTCAGTTGCAGTTTCTCTTTAAAAGGCCAAAGGGAGTCTCTCACCATTAGCTGCTTGGGACTGTTGCTGCCAAGTTAAGAACGTCTGGGGCCACTTGTGGCAAATTACTCCGCTGCCCGTGTTCCCAGACGCCGGCTAATGTTTGGCAGTAGGCCGACAGACCGTAACAGACACAAATATGATGTGTTGAAGGAGTCCCTGTTGGTAAAATAATAAACGGGAATGAAGCGGCGTCCATCTGCTGAGTTATTGTTTCTGTAATAGAATTTCAACAGTATAAAACTAAACATTGTGTTACTCCTAAGTAGGAATGTCTTTGGTTCTTATGTTATTCTCTTATAGGAAAAATGTAAGTTATAATTACAAATATTAAATTGTAATTTGACATGCAAACAGGCCTCTGGTTTATTATAAAACTGTCAACAGAGCTGTCAGTTCCATCTTCACATCCTGAATTTGTGTGTGGGGTTGTGCTGTAATAGTGTTTACGGAAAAACACCTTTAAATTCAAAATAAACCCCATGAGAAAATGCAATTACTGCCAGCGACTGTAGTGCAGTCACACTGAAGTTACCTTAATAAATGGAGAGATAAATGACAGATTGCTCACACTTTTATTTCCTGCCAGTGTTTATTTAAACGGACACATTAAATTTAATATAGTACAGTAAGCAGTGACTTTTTTGCGTCAAGTGTAACAGAAATGCAAGCAGAGCAAGAGAGAAATGTGGTTTACTCACCTTTTCAGGTCACAGATTTGGGATCAATTTAGATGACAAATGAGGCGTTTTGGTCAGTGAAGTGGGTTATAATTTGCCTTCTAGGGATGGAACTGATAATATTTTATACTTTCATGAGATTGTACAAAATGTGGACTGTGAGACAACAGAGTTACTAGTTTAACACATTGACCTTCAGCGTATGTTTTTTTGTGATTGTGCTTTTATTTCAGAACATGTCAGTAGAACTTTACTAAAACCAGAAGCATGTGTTTATTGTAGTTATTTGTCTAACATCGTCGATGTGAGACTTCACACTGTGGATCTGCTGTACCTGCGTGTGTGTCTGGGTGGGTGGGTGGTCTTATTGCAAACCAGACCCGCTGGATGCTACCTGCAATGTGTGCAGGCTGATAAAGTTTGCAATGCATCTTTGCATATATATATATATATATATATATATATATATATATATATATATAATTTTTTTTCTCTCATCCAGTTGTACAGTAGGCACTATTCATGGTTTGAGAAAGTAGTGAAGGAAGCTATGTCAAACACGAAAAACCTACACTAAATAGAGGTTTCACCTTTCTAACACCTATAGTGCAGCTCTGAACCTAATCTCCAAACAGTTTCAGTCTAATAACGTGGATGAGAAGCAAAACGTCTTCGAGAAATTAAAAAAGTCCAGTTGTCTTAATTTGAACCCCTTTGGGTTTTGAAGAATCATAAATTAATTTTGTAATAAGCCGCATTCAAAAAATCTTTTAAAGTGATCTTGATCCGTATTTTATTTCAGGCTTTTTGAAGGTCTTTCAATGCTTTTCTTGGGGCTTTGGATCCCTTTTCACTTTTTTCCCATTTGGCATTTGTACCATATTATGTAGCATGTGATGAAAAAATGAAGTGGCAAATAGAAGAAATATCGGACTTAAAAGTACATCTACAGCAGGTCAACAGTATCTGAAAGTCATGTAATTAAACATGGCAAAAGGGAGAAGAGCTCTGCATAACTAGAAAAACTCAATGAACTGAAGTAATGTTGAATTAAAATGCGTTGTGCCTTTTTTTTACTATGAATGCAGGTGCCAGGAAGCACCTTTGGATAAAAGAGAAAATGGGGAATCAAGGAATACTTTTCTTTTCAGCTGCTGTTTGCAGCTGTTTTTGGTGAACTTGAATACTTCATTAAATAGAAGGATTGAGTATTTAGACGTATTACCTTGGTGTAATGCGTCAGTTTACATTTATTTGATGTCTAAGACTAAGCATTAAATTCATACATTCTAATCAAAATAAACAATTAAAGCCTAAAGGCAGGAATATTTGGTCTTTTTCTGAAGGAAAAAATATTTTTTCCTCATTTGCGATCTTGTTGAAAGAGATGCCACAAATGTTATGCTTATTTTTTCCTGTTTGTATTCGAACTGTGCCTGAACCTTTGTGTTAAACACAGTGTGTTTGTGTCTCTCAGAGTGCAGCAATGGAGGAGACAGTCATTTGGGAACAGCACACAGTAACACTACACAGGGTAGGCATTTGTTATTCTCCCTCTGCTCTCCACATCCGTCTTTGTCTGAGTTCCTTTTTCAAAGTCTCCCTAAACAACCTGTTCAGCCCTGTTTTTTCCCCCAGCCTGTTCCTTTCTCTTCTGTTTCCTTCATCACATCTTAGAGATCGTGTGCTCACTTTAAACAGAGTTGCAGGTGGAGCAGGCAAAGAAAAGTTAGCACTTAAAATTGAGTCTCCCCTACACTTTTGAAGGGCTGAATATGTGAAGAAATGAAACGATAGCTCTCTACATTTGTACAAACGGGTGAAAAGTGGTTATCTGTGTTTGCACAGGCACCAGGGTTTGGCTTTGGGATAGCCATATCAGGAGGTCGGGATAACCCTCATTTTCAGAGCGGCGAGACCTCCATCGTCATCTCAGATGTGCTGAAAGGAGGCCCAGCAGAAGGCCTACTGCAGTAAGAGCTTATTACTGGAAGCTCAGTCAGATCTTTAGTTTGAAATGATTCTCCAGAATGACTCCACTTTGTCTTTGTGCTGTTTCTTAACTCCAGGGAGAATGACAGAGTGGTCATGGTCAATGCTGTCTCCATGGACAATGTGGAGCACGCATACGCTGTCCAACAGCTTCGCAAAAGTGGGAAAATTGCCAAAATTGTGAGTGTCAACCTCAGCAAGCATGTGTTAATGTGTATGATAGCTAGATGTTTGTCTTCTTTTGAAGAGGGATAAAACCACACACCTAGAAGGAAAAGAGATTGATTCATGTGAAGTGACTGGTTGTCAGCACGATTTCAAACCTGCTTCCCTCTGATCAGACAATCAGACGGAAGAGGAAGGTGCACGTCCCCATGGGCCGGCTGGGGGAGAGGGAAACTATGTCGGAGCACGACGAGGAGGAGGACAGCTACGATGAAGAGATATACGAGACGCGGAGTGGACGCAGTGGTGCTTACAGCGGTGTGGGCGGAGCCATGGGCAGGCGCAGTGGTCGTAGCGGCGGGCGGAGGGACAGGGAACGTGAGCGCAGCGGCTCGAGAGAGCGAAGTCTCTCCCCTCGCTCAGACCGCCGCTCGCACAATCTCCCCCCACGTCCTGCCAAGGTTACGCTGGTTAAATCCCGCAAAAATGAAGGTGAGGCTCACAAAGTCGGGGATAGAAAAGAGTGTCGGTCATGTTAAGGTGGGTTGGAATTTAAGAAATCTTTATTCTCTGTCAGAACTAAATGAAACTTCCAAATCAGCTCTGGGTAATTGCCAGAGTAAATAAAACTTCCCAGCCTTAGCAAAATCCCAGTAAACTTAAGTAAATAAGTAAAAGAGCAATTAATCTTCTTTAATCAGTTTGTTAATCCCAACGGGAACAGCAGCTGTCAGCAGAGTGCAGTCACTGTGGTGCCCTCACGTGAACTCTGTGCTAACATCATCTTTGTTGCTGTCGTTCACTCTGTAAGCAGAATATGGCCTCCGCCTGGCCAGCCACATCTTTGTCAAGGACATCTCCCCTGAGAGCCTGGCAGCCCGAGATGGCAACATCCAGGAAGGGGATGTTGTTCTGAAGGTAGGAGCTGAAGGAGGAGAGGAATCACCAAACCTTACAAATCTCACTCATGTGGTTGATCTTGTATAAAGCTCACACTCATATTTTGCATTCAAACACTTTATTTTTATACACTGCTAATGAGTACATGTACTCATTTAAGTTACTTATATTCAGCCTGATCATGTTGATGATGAGGTTTAGTTATTTTTCATAATCTGTAACTCAAACATGTCATTTTTTATGTTAAATGTAGAAAAAAAAATTTGTTTTTTTTAAAACTGAGAATTCTGTTTTACTTTCTTCTTGGTTCTCTCAGATTAATGGCACAGTGACCGAGAACCTCTCATTGATAGACGCTAAGAAACTAATAGAAAGGTCGAAGGGCAAACTAAAAATGGTTGTTCAGAGAGACGACAGGGCGACCCTGCTGAACATCCCTGACCTCGATGACAGCATTCCCTCAGCCAACGCCTCCGATAGAGATGGTGAGCGTGGGGTCGATTCAGCTGAGGTGCGTGCAGAATAAAAGCCAGCGGTGTTGAACTGTGACTTTTGTTTGAACAGACATTTCAGATATCCATTCTCTGGCATCCGACCATTCCAATCGATCGCGTGACAGACATCGTAGCAGCCGCTCGCGATCTCCAGACAGAAGATCGGAACCCTCAGACCAGTCCAGACATTCGCCCCAACAAATCAGCAATGGCAGGTAAGAGAAATAAGGCCTCCCACTGTTTGTGTCTTGGATAATGAAGGGAATTTGATGCCATTTTAAAGTGTGTTTCTGTGTTAAAGTTATGAATATTTTTTAATGTAGGTTGTTTCCTTAATGACCTTTGTTCAAAAAATATTGTTTATGATAGGACTGGGCGATAAATCGAAAATTTATCGTTATCGAAATTTCTGACTCTAATCAATATCACTTTTCTCTTGTCAATAAATTCAGTAATAAACAAATGAAAAGATGTGTAAGTTGGCAACGTTCATGTCCTTTTAAGAAGCTGTACCATCTTGAGTCACATGACAGCTTAACTCAACCTAATTCACGTGACAGCCCCATCTAGTGGACAACTTTTGTTTTTGCGTATACATGTAGTTATCGTCCATTTATCGTTATCGAGGTGAACTCCTCAATATATCGTGATATTGATTTTAGGCCATATTGCCTAGCCCTAGTTTATAATAAAGACTGATGGGCTAACAGGGCAGCCAAGACCGAAGTGTTTTGTTGATGTTTTATAACAACTACAATCACCTAAATGCATAGCATGATGTTTTATTAGCTAAGCCGTTGAGCAGCTCTTATTTTAAACATAAAAACACTTTAAAATGGTTGAAATATCCCTTTAAGAAGTAGTTGAACTCATGGAGTTAGTGGAAGAGGGTATTTTGGATGATCTGTCACTTTTAATATAAATGTATTTGTTTCTCTACTTTGTAAATCTGATCACTGTACAACGTGAATCGTTCAGTTATTTAAAAAAATGAAAAGCCTCCATCAGAATTATGGGGTTGTTCTGCCCTTTCATTCTTCTCAAATTCGACAGCTGAAGAAAACTCTTAGGTTTGGCATCATCTCTCTGCTTGTAGTGCAGATAATAAATCAAGTGGAACAGATTAAACTTGGTTCTGACTTTGACAAACTCCTGTGAACTCACAGCCATCACTCTGATGGAGAGGAAGTGTCGGTGTTTGGTGCAACACCGGGTCTTAACTCCACGAATGTTGCTGTAGTGATCCGACACCAAAATGTTGAATCCCATTTCCTGTTTGGATGACAAAACCCTGTAATGTGTTACCGGATCTCTGAGTCCTCCGAATGTTCTGGTGGGCTAAACCGCATGTTTGGCACAAGGA
>SSNS01000408.1:235529-335140 GCA_006937985.1 Aphyosemion australe | reverse complement strand
CAGTATGACCCAACAATTATGTAACGTTAGATCATCAGCAGCTAACCAGCATGGTTGTAAAAGCATTTAGATTCCTGTGAGACTTTCATCATTGTTCTCTTATTTAACCAAAGCATCATTTCAAATACAAGATGGCGTTACTGAGACAGGATTAAAGTGTTGATCTGACATTACCTTTGAACCTTTTTTCTTATATTAAGAGTAAATTAAAGGTATTCAGAATAAGCTTAATAAACCGAATCTGAAAAAAATCCCTAAAATTATCAGTAATTTGGAATTTGTTTAAAAAAAATATTTTTTTCGAATGTATGGAGACTCGTGAATTAAGCTTCTTTACATTGTGGTTAGATGTGAATTAAAGTGTTTTTAATATCTTCTGTACACTGATTAGATCTTTCCTGCTGCTGAAGTGCTGCAGGCATGCAGACGCATCACAGTTTATCACTGCAGCTGTTCTTGGACGCTTTCTGTTATGCTGTCATTGCACTTCACGTATTTAACGTTTGAAGTTCATTGGATCTAAACAAGTCTTGCCAACAAATGTCAGACCATATGGGACATAACATTTATAGTGTTAATGATTTTTTATGATTTTTTTTCCTAGCCTATGTGTTTTATGTAGATATTTGCACGTTTAGATCTGAGATCATCTGCTGATGCCACATTCTTCTCACCAGAAATGTGACTTTGTTGCATTACTGTTTATCTGTGAAATATATCTAAAGGCAATTTTGAATTTGTCTTCATTCATCTGGCTTATTTTTTTGCTTAGGTTGCCGCATGTATAACCAGACAACATCTTACTGTTTTTAAACTGGCAGTGGAGTCAAATAGCATTGCTTTAAAGCCAGAGTCTCACAGTAAAATTCTCCTGGAGGACAGAATCTACTCGGACACCTTAGATAAGCTGCTCTAAAAATAGAGCACAAAAAGAGTGGACAGGCAAAGCGATGACCTTCATGAATAAGATGCTGCCTTCTACTCGAGCTGCTCCCAGCCAGCACGTGTCTGCCCAGGAGACCAATACACGATGTATTCAGTTTGATTCTTTCTGTGTCTCTGGTCTTTTAGAGATGAGTAGTTTAAAAAATAAACTTGTACTCTCTGTAGTCACAGAAGTCGTGATGATGAACGGCTCTCCAAGCCAGCTTCAACACCATCCAAGCTAGCAGAGGAGGTGCCTCTGCCAAAGCCGAAGGAGTCAGTTGTGGCGAGAGACGAGAAACAGCTCCCGCCTCTTCCAGGTCAGAGGTTAAACAGTCCCCCTAAAAACTGTGTGTGTGTGTGTGTGTGTGTGTGTGTGTGCGCGTGTGTGTGTGTGTGTGTGTGTGTGTGTGTGTGTGCGTGCGTGCGTGCACATAAAGGATGTGTGATACTTTGAACATGGTGGTGTTTTTTTTTCACTCATGATCTTCCCAGCTGTACATTTGTATGTTCAGTGTTGTCAGTTATGTGGTGGAGGGGTTATTGTGTTTTTTTCATGAACATCAGTTTGGTGTGTGCATCAATATCACAACTTTTTATATATTTATTTATTTAGAGCCCAAGCCTGTGTACGCTCAGCCTGGACAGCCAGACGTGGACTTGCCAGTCAGTCCTTCAGATGCCCCTGTGCCAAGCGTTGCCCATGACGACAGCATCCTACGGTAATGACAGTAGTTAAATTATATTTCTTACAGTTTGTTTAGAAATGTATCCTCCAAATACAACAAAATAAAATTTTTCGTTAACACTTTACAATAAGGGTCCCTTTATTAACGTTACTTAGTGCATTATTAAGCATTAATAAACAAAGGAACCCTTTTTAACGTTCCTGATATTGTTAACTATTAAGTCCTTAATGGTAGGACAAGGGGGGAGGGGTCTGCATAGTAATGCATTACTTAATATTAACATTAATATTAAGCAGTTGTTAATACTTTATTTAATAGTTTATTAATGCTTAATAATGCACAACGTAACATTAGTAAAGGGACCTTTATTGTAAAGTGTTACCAAATGTTCTATACTTATAATTGTCTGTTTTTATCTGTGTTGTTCATTTGAATGAAAACATGGATTATATTGTGTGTGAGATGCCATTTTTGTGGTTACATTGGTCAAAATCAATAAAGTGCAGCATTGTCACAATGTGTAAAAAGCCTCATAAGTTCTTGAGACACCTGGCTAACTTTGTTCTGTTAATTGATACTGAACAGAAAAAGTGCCAAACAGAAGAAACTAGTTTAACCGTCGTGTTTGTCCTCAGGCCGAGCATGAAGCTGGTGAAATTTAAGAAGGGGGAGAGTGTGGGTCTGCGGCTGGCTGGGGGCAATGACGTGGGCATCTTTGTCGCTGGAGTTCTGGAGGAAAGCCCGGCTGCTAAGGAGGGCCTGGAGGAGGGCGACCAAATTCTCAGGGTGAGATAACTTCAGTTGTAACTCAAGTCTACAGAGAGAGGGGTTTTGGGGGTGTTATGGGGTGTTTCAAGTTTTTAGATGAGTCAAAAGAGGATAAAAAGCTTTTTTCTCTTTTTCTTTAACAGTTGGCGTTTGGTAGCAACTATAAATATAAATCTTTTATAGGGAATATGCCCCCAAACATTCCCTTTTTTAATTCATGACTTTACAGCTGCTCCAGAATTCCTGTATCATCAGGCTGGTCTCTTGGCAATGGCCCTAGGGAGCAAACATGAACACGCTGTTTCCTCCTTGTGTTTGCCCCATTCGTTCAGTCGTATATCTTTCTCTTTATACCTTCCTTTCTGCTCACCTAGTGAACCGAGCAATGCCTTCAGTTCTTTCAGCAGCATGAAACCTGCGTTCTGGGTATTTACACCTGAATCTAAATAGAGATTTACACTTTCTGTCCTGCATTCAGTGAACGGTGTGGGCTTAACGTAAACATTTACTGGTATCTTGTTGTTTTTCAGGTTAATAATGTAGATTTTGCTAACATCATTCGAGAGGAGGCGGTGCTATTCCTCCTGGATCTTCCTAAAGGCGAGGAGGTCACCATTCTGGCTCAGAAGAAGAAAGATGGTAAGTAGAGTGAATGAAGCAGCAGGTGATGTTTACTTGATTAAATTGATGTGATAATGGTTTCATCTTGTGTCGTATTTAGTGTATCGGCGGATTGTGGAGTCCGATGTCGGAGACTCCTTCTACATCCGGACACACTTTGAGTACGAAAAGGAATCTCCTTATGGGTTAAGTTTTAACAAGGGCGAGGTTTTCCGTGTTGTGGACACGCTCTACAACGGCAAGTTGGGCTCTTGGCTAGCTATTCGCATCGGGAAGAACCATCAGGAGGTGGAGAGGGGCATCATCCCCAACAAAAACAGGTGACACCATCTTAACTATTAAAGGTCTTTTATTACCTTTCTGCTGGGAAGCTTGTAGCCGTGCCTGTAAAGGTGGATTACACTAAAAGCTGTCCGTGTATTCCTGTTGACAGAGCGGAGCAGCTTTCCAGCGTTCAGTACACTCTCCCAAAAACAGCTGGGGGGGACCGAGCGGACTTCTGGAGGTTCAGAGGGCTTCGCAGTTCAAAGAGGAACTTGAGGAAGAGCAGAGAGGACCTTTCCTCTCAGCCAGTCCAAACAAAGTTCCCAGCTTATGAGAGGGTTGTACTAAGGGAAGGTGAGTGTCAGGGTTTTGTCTTTTTATCACTGATAGTGAAGCTTTTTGGATCCAGTGATGTTTTTATCTTTTTGTGCAGCTGGTTTCCTCAGGCCGGTTGTGATATTTGGACCCATAGCTGATGTGGCTCGAGAGAAGCTTTCCAGGGAAGAGCCAGATCTTTTTGAACTAGCAAGTATGTTTGATATGACTTCAAAATGTAAGTTTTTTATTAGAGGTTTTTTTTTTTTTTAACCACAAATCTCTCATTCTCTTGTTTTCAGAGAGTGAACCCAGAGATGCAGGAACAGATCAGCGTAGTTCAGGAATCATTCGGCTTCACACCATCAAACAGATCATCGACAGAGTGAGCATGCGTCTGTAATGTTTTGATGTCTGTGTTGAGTATTGATCTAAATGATCCTTCCATATTCTTGTCTTTAAGGACAAACACGCTGTACTGGACATCACCCCTAACGCTGTGGACAGGCTGAACTATGCTCAGTGGTACCCCATCGTAGTCTTCCTAAATCCCGACAATAAACAGGGCGTGAAGAACATGCGGACCAGACTTTGTCCAGAGTCCAGGAAGAGCGCCAGGAAGCTTTTTGAGCGAGCCATTAAACTGAGGAAGAATAATCACCACCTGTTTACCAGTAAGTGGGCAGCATGTGTTAAAAATTATGTTCAATTATGTTGTTTTTTCTTTTTCTGTGAGGTGATTATTGTACAACTGTTTATTCTTAGCAACCATCAACTTGAACAACATGAATGATGGATGGTACGGAGCTCTGAAAGAGACCATCCAGCAGCAGCAGAATCAGTTGGTGTGGGTGTCGGAGGGGAAGGTGAGGCGACGGGCCGGGGATGCTCCAGTCATTTTTATTCTGGTACGACCTGTGACAGTTTTCTGCTCTGCTCAGGCGGACGGCACTACCGAGGATGACTTGGACATCCACGACGACCGTCTGTCCTACCTTTCGGCGCCAGGTAGTGAATACTCCATGTATAGCACAGACAGCCGCCACACTTCTGATTATGAAGACACAGACACAGAGGGAGGAGCTTACACAGACCAGGAATTAGATGAAACTTTGAATGATGAGGTGGGTCTTCCCACTGAGCCCGCCATCACCCGCTCTTCAGAGCCTGTGCGAGAAGACCCCCCTGTGATACAAGACACTCCAGGGTACCCCGGATACCAGCACCCTGTGCAGCCTGACCCGGCCAGTCGAATAGACCCAGCTGGGTTCAAGATGGCTGCTCCGCAGCAGGTAAAGCTATTGGCAGACCTCTAACGACTGTGCTTGTCAAAGATTCATATTCAGTTAAATATAAATGATGATGGAGTCAAAGATTTCCTGGTTTATTTTCAGTTTTGTGTCCTGATCTGTGTTTAATATTTAATGTTCTTGGCTAAGTCATAAATATGCTTTAAAATTTCATTGTGCAGCTGGTGTAAGACGATCATGGTGTTGGGGTAAAAATGTACTGTGTGTGCCCTTGGATGGCTGTGTTAAAAATGTCTCTTAACAATACTTCACAGCAAGGTGAGGCTGCTCTGGCCATGCCCTCGTTGCCTCCGACGGCGGCAGCTACCTCTGCTGCTGAGCAGCCGCTGCAGCATGAGGGTGTGCACCTAGAGGAGCCGCCTGCTGCAGCCGCAGCTCCTCAGGCTGACTCACTTAACAGCCCCAGCCCTGCCCCTGAGCTTATTCAGCCCCCACCACCTCCTCCTCCTCCACCACATGAACCCCACCCGTCTGGACCTCCTGGTCCAGAACCAAAGGTACCCAGCCACTCGGACCGGGCCTGGGCCCCAGCCTGCTGTTTAACTGCCTGTCTTCTCACACATGCTTTCCACTCGCTCTCTGCATGTCTTGTCCACACTGTGTGACTCACTGAGCCCACTGTGTGCCTCTGGATCCCAGAGAAAATGTGTGACACACTGGTCCACATGCACCACAGTGGGCTGGAGACCAGAAGGACTGGTACATCTGAGTCTCTGACCAGGGTGAAGACATCCACAACCAGCCCTAACTGTTGCCTCTTACCTCCTTTGCATGGCTCCTAATGTTTTTTGGGTTCCTTTCAGCTTTGACTCTTCTGTAGATGAACAATAGTGGCACTGACAGTGGCATCATAGTGGGTAGATGTGATTCGTTTGTAGTAGTGCCAGTAGTTTGACGTTGCATAAGTTGCAAACTGAATGTTTGTTGCATGATGAAAGCTAACCTGCAGACAGTACTCTGAGTAAAAATTAACTTAAACTGAGCAAATCTTTCTATGGAAAATCAACTCACCAGTTCACTACATGTTAAGTTGTTTTGTCCTGAGCAGATCCACCTTCTTCCATAGGAAGTACGGAACATTTGCTGTCTACAGGCTACACATCATATGTTTGAAATGAGGCCTTTCAGAAATGTACAAATTTCTTGTCGGTAGATGGTGAAACGCGTTAACTCGATAAAATTCTCTTGTGGTTTCTGATCATTCTTGAAAGGCATCTTGTCAAACGGGCATTCAGAATTGTTTTTGATTAAAGATTTCATCTTATTTGAATAATTGTTGCAGAATTTGGTTGTAATTTGGTCAATTTTAAGTATGCAAGTTTGTTGAGGTTTCTGTTTATTTCCTTGTAATTAATTTAATCTTGATTTGTTGCTGGGAAAGCACTTTCCCCTCGCTGCTTTCTGTCATTCAGTGTTGTAGGTTTGACTGATGATTATGTGACGGAGATTCTCAATTAGCTCTGTTTTTTCACAGATGTACAAGAAAGATCTGTACAATATGGAGGACCCGGTGCGAATCAACCACGGTCTGAAGCAGTCTCTGAGCTACAGTCACCAGCCTCCGTACCAGGACAAACAGCCATACCGCGAGTACGACCACCTGCCTTACGGATACGACGGAGGCGGCTATACAGAACCAAAGCCTCACAACCCTGAGTCCCACCTGCACTACGACAACCGTGTGCCTCATTACAACGAACAGTGGCCCCCATACGACCAGCAGACCTCGTCCTCCAAGCCCGCCGGGTATCAGCCAGGCCACCAGCAACCTGTGGGCTACAGCCCTCGGTCCCCCTACGAGGACGGACCAGGGAGAGACTACAGCCCTCCTCAGCCACGTTACGATGAGGCCCCACCAGCGGGGTTTGATGGTCGACTGCGCCACAGTAAACCTGGACCCATCCGTTACGATGAGCCCCCTCCTCCACCTCCAGCAGGCTACGACGCCCGTTCTCCTTACGAGGCAGAATCCCGCAGCTTTCCCATAAATTCACCCCGCTCACCAGAGCCTCCAAAGCACTATTATGGTGATTCTGGTCTGAGGCCTACCTACATGTCTGGGCCTCCAAACCGGGGTTATAAGCCAGGGATGCATGAGCCTATGGTGAACTCTGAACCCAGTGTTCCCCCTCCTAAACCAGAGACTTTGCCCTCCCCTGGTGAGCCAGCAATGACTCAAAACTCCAAACCCCCTCCTCCTCCGCCTCCACGGGAAGAACTGGATGAAGACCCAGCCATGAAACCGCAGTCGGTGCTCAACAGAGTCAAGATGTTTGAGAATAAACGCTCCGTTTCTATGGACAGGGCGAAGGAAGGGGAGTCGTCAGTCCTCAGGGTACGTCCTTCATACAGCCGTCATCTCAGTGTGTCACCATGACTCACTGCATTTGAGACCATTCACTAAATAAAGTTAGTTTTGTTAATAAGTTGTTGTGCGGTCAGGAAGATCTTTAGAAATGGGTGTATTAGTTCATAATGATGTCTTGACTCAACACTAGTTTGCAGAAGTAAAAAAAAACTAAACTAATGTTTTTTTTTCACAATAATAACTTGATATGTACAGCATAGTTTTGTGTGTTTGTATTCTATTCATTCTTGTAAAATCAGGATCTCAGTCAGTGGAAGAGACACTAAAGAGCTGCCTGTTTTTGTTTTTCCAGCCTGCAGATGTTCCTAAACCTGTGAGTGCTCCTGCCCCCGTCCTAAAAGCGAACTCCCTCAGCAACCTGGAGCAGGAGAGGTCCACCTACAGGTGAGTAGTCTTCACTACAGAACACCTGGCTACAGATTCAGTGAATGAAGGAAAACAGGCTTCTCTAAATTCAGCTGCTGTTGTTTTAGCTCCACCTAGTGGCATGAAGTCACAGAGCAGGAACCCTCACCTTTATAAACAGAACCCTGTTATCAGAACTCCGTTCATCAGCCTCCAGTTTACTTTCTGAGCCTGTTCAGCTGTTTGATGTATTCTTTTTATTTTTTCTTCAGGGCTCCTGAGCCACAAAAGCCTCACACCAAGCCTCTAGAAGATGTAGTACGTTCCAACCACTATGACCCAGATGAGGATGAGGAGTACTACAGGAAGCAGCTGTCCTACTTTGACCGCCGCAGCTTCGACAGCAAGGCCATGGGCCAACCTGGTCCTGGCATCAACCGCTTCCACGATCTCCCCAAACCAGCCCAGCTGTCCTACCCATACAACAGGTGTGACAGCGTACCTGCTGGCTGTTTCACATCATTCCTGAGCTCTGCCGTCCCAACAGCTGTTCAGACCCAGTTGTGTTTTTAACTTTTTGTTGTTTTGTTTTAGGGTTGAGTCTGTGGAGAAGGTGAGCCCGGTGGAGAAAAGATATGAGCCTTTACCCCAAATCAGTCCTTCATCGCAGTACGGGCCTCCAGCTCCGCCCATCCCACCCAACACGCTGCCCAAACTCAGCCCCAGTGATGGTAATGTCATGGATTTAAATACACACAAATATTCCCAGCTTTATTATTTATTTTCCAGTTTACGTTCGAGGGATGCTTTTCTTGGTGAAACAAGATTTTATTTTTAAGACATTCCTGTCATGCATCCGCTCTGACATGCTGCCACCTGAAGGATCCACACTTATTTATATCCAAGGTGTTGCATCACAAGATGCCTGTGGAAAATAATATTACACTGTGGAATATGAATAGAAAATGTAAGAAAAACGTATTTCCTAAGCGTGAGACGGCCTGAAATCAGATTTGGAGATTTGCTTGTGAGCTGCAGTCAGCAGGGTTTTCTGTTGGGCTCGAGTCCAACCTGGCTCTAACTGCAGATGCAGCTGGTTTGCTCAGATGTGCAAACTGCACCGCCAAACCAGTAAAACGATTAACGAAGGTTCATTTTACTCTCAGGAAAGAAAAAATGAGCCTGTTGCAATATAACAATTTAAATCAACCATTTGATTAAATTGCTCATCAGAAAATCATCTGAAAAGCCATAATTATAATAATATTAATAAAGTAAAAAAGACAGATTTCATGTATGTATATTGAGCTAATTAATGCTTTTCATTGATAAATTAATAGTTTTAAATTAATAACAATTAACTGCTTACCCAAGAAAATCTGGTGTGGTTCAGACATCAAATATAACTTCTCATATCTCTGGTATGTTTTTAGTTCAGGTGTCTCCACACAGATCGAGACTGAAGGGTTCTCTTGGTGCTATGCTCTAATTAGAAATGGCTCATGGTGTCCTGATCTAAGGCCCAATCTGCTTATGAATATTACATTTAATATAACAGCTTTGCCCAGTCCTGTAAAAGATTAAAATTAGGTTTGTTTTAGATACATCAATCACTATCTATGCAGCAGTTTGTATTTATTTTCTTTTTCCATTTTCCAGGTAACTCCATCCCTGAGCCTCTGAGCTCGCCCAACCCTAAACCGGATCTGTCAGCACTCAGGCCCACCAGCAGGGACGAACCCACACCAGGTGGTTACCTGCCACCGAGGGGCCTCCCTGATAAAGTCCCAGTTAATGGCACCGATGCAGCACCCCCAAAGACTCTGGGGGCCCCCCCTCCAACCAGCTATAACCGCTACGTCCCCAAGCCTTACACCAGCGCAGCTCGGCCCTTTGAACGCAAGTTTGAGAGCCCAAAGTTCAACCACAACCTGCTGCCCAACGACACACAGGTGAAGACGGACCTCCTCGGTAAGCCTGGGGTGGGGGGCAACAGCAGCGGGAAACCTCAGCTGTCCCCGCAGCCCCTCGACCACGACAGCGGTCTGGACACCTTCACGCGCACGATGGACAACAGGCCCAAGTACCAGCACAATAACATCAACGCCATTCCCAAGGCCATCCCTGTGAGGTGAGACGTTGAGCTGTGTGTGGGGGGGATACTTTGCTGCTGAGAGGCAGAAAAACTCCCCTGATCCCTGGAGTTTTCCCCTAATGCCCTCTGCTGTGTGTTTTTCTGCCTTTCTCTGTTTGATTGATGATGCTGACGTGTCTCCCCCCCCAGCCCCAGCGCTCTGGAGGATGATGATGAGGATGAAGGGCACACAGTGGTGGCCACCGCCCGCGGCATCTTCAACTGTAACGGAGGAGTCCTAAGCTCCATTGAGACAGGCGTCAGCATCATCATTCCCCAGGGCGCCATCCCCGAGAGCGTGGAGCAGGAGATCTACTTTAAGGTGTGCCGGGACAACAGTATCCTGCCCCCCCTCGACAAGGAGAAAGGTGAGTCTCATCGTGCTCTTCATCCTCACTGTGTCCAGGAATGACCTGCAGCATCTGAGGAGAACCTTGTAGGACAAAGTGCTGATGAACTAATTATAAAACCTGAGGAGCATTTTCTTTCATACTGGCTACATTCAGATTTATTTAGGGTGTAGAAGCCCTGAGCTGATTGGAAAATAACAATGCAGCTGATTTACAGCAAAGATGCCCCCAAACAAAATTAAAACCCAGTTAAAGGTGGAGTGTGATTATTTAATTACATGGTACCAGTTTATTTATTATCCCTCACTGTGGCATTTTTTTCCTGTCCTTCATTAGGTGAAGGATAATCCTCTCCTTTGTGGTTCATTTGTGGAATGTAAATCTTGTTTCCCTGCAGGAGAAACGCTGCTAAGTCCGCTGGTGATGTGTGGCCCTCATGGACTCAAGTTCCTGAAGCCGGTGGAGCTCCGTTTACCTCACTGTGCGTCTATGACCCCTGATGGTTGGTCTTTTGCTCTAAAATCCTCCGACTCCTCGTCGGGTACGCTGTCCTCTCTCTGTCCTTTTGGGGGTCTGTGGGCTGTCTTTAACCAAACAGGAGAGTTTGTGGAGTAATTTCATAATCACTTCTTCTGTTTTTCATATTTCTACCAAATAACTGTAGCAGTAATAGCTGTAGCTGTTACTAATGTCTTTGTTTTTTTAATTATTTTCATTATGCCCAATAAATGTCCAGATATATAACATCTGCCCTGATTCACTAGCCTAGTGAACTAGACCAATTCTTGCTTTGCAGAGTTTGGTCTAGGCACGCTTCATTGGAACCCTCGCAGCCCAAACCACTGCTGTGTCTATCCAATCACAACTCGCTATAGTTTTGGTTGGGCCAATCACAGCGCTCTATATCATGGGCCAATCACAGAGCGGGAGTAGCCGATGACGTCAGCGCTGCGGCCGCGAACCCAAGCAACATGGCGGCAACTCGGAAAACACGTTCGTTTGAAACGGCTTTGTCATCAACATTGGATTATTTAGACTCCAACGTGCGTAAGTCTGTCTGATATACTTAGCGGCTTCTTATTTTTATCAAACAAAGTAGTGCAATGTCCCAGTACACCTGATATTCGCGTGTTTTTCATACAAAAACGACAGAAATCATTGAAGCTAGACGCTATTAAAGCCTCCCGCTTTTCCGTCGCCGTGATTACGTCATGTTGTTCGTCACTCTGATTGGTCCTAGCGCTATCCAATTGCGTGCTGACATTTTGAAAGACAACCGTAGATCCCGCCTCACGACTGAGACCCGTCAATGGTTCGTGGCCAGACTATATATTCACATATATAGGATGGCTTGCCAGGCTACTGATTCACCATATTATGGAAGAAATACAGTCTCACCAGAATATGATTATTTTTTTATACATTTAATTTTATTCTGTGAAATTATGTATTTGATTTTTTTATTTTTTTTTTACTTAAAATACACCAGCAAAATTATCTGTAAAATCTCAACATCAGAGTTTTAGCAACAAATGAAGTGACCTCCTGGTGACCCAAGCCAAAGCAATCGTCACTCCATCGAGTGGCTTTTAGCCAATCAAATTACACTTCTCTTATCACCTGACATCAGTGAGGCATCCAAATGGTGCGTGTGGCATTTTGGCCTCCCTAAAGTGTTGCAATTGCATCAACTTACCGGAGAAAATAATTCAGACACAGCAAAAATACTGGAGCTGCCACATGACTTCTGCATTCCATTCATTCCATCTGTGGGACTCTTGACGGCGATTTCATCCGACCATGTCGATGAAAATAACAAAACTTTTGTAATAATCTTGTTGAATTCTTAAAGATTAATTTTTTGCTGGTTAAGTTAAAAAAAATCAAATACATAATTTCACAGATTAAAAATTCAATGTCTAAAAAACATAAGGTTGTAGTGAGCCTATATTTCTTCCATACTATATTGATGTTAATTTACCTCTATAATGCATAGATTGCAACTATATAAGAACTCATAGAAATGTTTTTTTTTTATTTGCATGCAGTAGAAAAACAAATCAGACTAAAATTAAATATCATAAGCCTTTTCTTTGTGGCCCAGTTTTTCAAAAACGCCTAACAGAGACCACTCATTGCAACAAAAATGACACGTAACGTGTACTCGATGGTTGTAAATGAGTCATTTATTACTTCTTACCTGACAGAATGTTATGTTTGACACACCGCCCTTTTCTACTCCACTGACCTCCTAAAAAGCTGCAGTGCCTCTTTACTGAATGTTCTTTGATCAACACTTGCTCTGCGTTTGTGATTCATCTAGTTATCATTTTGTCTGATCTTTGGGGGGGCTTGTCTCCTTAATGTTGTCTTACTATGTGACAGATTTTCATTTGAGCCTCAGTGCAAAACACTCTTTAGGATTAGTTATAAAGGCAGCAGGGACTTTTCTTGTTGCAGCCCTGATATGTCAGAGATTTTCCAGGTTTATTTTCTCAGTAGCACTGTTAATCCTCATGCTGCATTCCATTTATCATGGAGGTTGGATCTCAGATGTGGGAATAACCTATCCAACTTAACTATATTCCAGGTATAAATCAGAAATCTAGCAATTGTTCTTAGCAATAGAAGCTAATACCAGGGTATTTCTTTGCATTCAAACACTTTAGCAACGTATTTCCTAATAGATGTACTATGCGACGGATTTAATGACAGATAATAGTTTATTTCTGAGGCTTTCCCAGTCTGGAATCTCTGACTTCTGCAGGGCGTTACAGTTGATTTGTCTGAGGTGAAACTCAGAACTTCCAACAAACATAAACTGTTCAGTTCTGATCATCTTTCACAAAAAATCATGATCAGTTCTGCATAATTCAGTATGTTTTCACATAAAGTGATACTCATGTTCTTGGACAGTCGTACAGAAATCACTACTTTGACCTTTTTTTTCCTGCATTTTAAAGCTAAAGCAGCTGACCTGTGTTTGTGTTTTCTGCAGGTGATCCTAAAACCTGGCAGAACAAATCCCTCCCCGGAGATCCAAACTACCTGGTGGGTGCAAACTGCGTGTCTGTGCTCATTGACCACTTCTGAAGAGAGCGACAGCTGGTCTGTTACTGAATGTGATAAACGGAGGGGACCTCCTTTTGCCCACGCTGTGCTCCCTGCAGCGCGACGGGGCGCACACCTCTCAATGAAGTATGAACTCCATCTTCTCACATTGTTTACTGTGCCCAAAATTTAGAAAAAAAACACACTTTCTCTCTCTCTCTTTCACACATACATACATACATACACACACACACACACACACACATGAGGAGAGTCTGAGGAGTCCAGTATCCCACAAGGCTGGACTCCAGTTTGTTTCTATCATATTGTTTTTTATTTTCGGTGCTTTCAAGGCTTGCAAAAAAAAAAAAAAACATTAAAACAAGTTATTTAAACAAAAAGACTGAAGTTGGAATGCATGACCAGTGCCATTTTGACATTTTTAGCAAATTTTTGTAAAAGGCTAGTGCAGTGCAAGAAAAAAAAAAGAATTTTGGAAACTTATTTAATATTGCAATGAGATTTTTGTGTACTGTAGAAGAAAAAAATAATAAAATACTCACAAACAGCAAAGTTTGTATATGCAAAACTTTTGTTTGTGAGGTCAGTGGTCATGCGTTTCACTCACGAAGGATCTCTGAGGACTTCCTGAGTCTGATTCATGAAGGAAAGCATAAGCATCGTAACAGATTAGAAAATAATGAAGAATGAACGTTAAGTATTAGCATCAGGAGCCCGTTGGTTGGGACGGGGCGCTCTCTGGTTAAACTGCTGTTTTGTAGAAACGTTTTATCGTAGATAAATATACTGACTTGACTTTACAAACTCCTGCTGTCTAGAGATCTATGCATGTGCTATGACTCAGGTCCAGAAGCCTGCTACTACTAAGTTCAACACATAAAAACCCCATCGTACACTGCAAGCAGTGATGCCTTATCTGCATATTAACTTTTCAGTGAATCTTTCAAACATCGGATCCTTGAGTTGTAACGATCACCACGGAAAGAAAAAGTCGTCTCTGCATTTTCTCACCGACGGCGAACTCGGATTTTAGCACACGAGAATAATTGGGGCTGATGAAAAACGGTATGCTTTGTTTTACTGCTATGCATATGAAGTGTGAGGAAATGACACAAAGCTAGAAGATGTTTAAAATTGTGGCTGTAAATACTGCTAGCATATGGCCTTGGTTCTCTGTAAATGAACTTTTGTACATCTTTGTTATTTTGTATAAAAGAGAAAACATTTGTTAAAAAAGAGGAAGTGGTTACATTGGTTATGTTTGTATTCTGGTTATACCCCTGAGCCTTGGAACTGACATAAGCAGTAATAAGTCCGACTTTTCTACCAACATATACACACAGACAGATACACTACTTAAGGCATTTTTAACTGTCAGAAAACTTTTTATTCTTATTTACAAACTAGAGAAGTGCTTGGTTTAACTGATTTTAAAAGATGTACTTGAGGGGGGCTGCTGTGAAGCGTGGTCCCTTCCTTTATTTGTGATACTGGATGCTGTATTGTGTGCCCTGAAATGTATTTTTGTACTAATAGACAATTTATTATGGCACATCAGTACTATTTTTCTTTTGATATGATAACACTGCTTCAACCCAACACTAGTTTTATTTTCCTGTGTGGCTGACAGTCTTTTTATTTATTTATTTTTTACTTTGTTCTGGGATTTTTTTTTTCTTTTCTTTTTTCTTTGCAACACATTTCTAAGTATACCACTGTATTACTAAATAAATTCATTTATAAAGTAAGCGTTTATTGGAACTGAGTGGTTATTTTGCTCCATTCCTTTTAGGTGTAGACGTTGAAAGAATGTTGGGTGTAGCTCAGAGGCTGCTGGCATTTTAAATCATTTACAGCTGCTTCCAAATACGTTTTTATATCTAAACACAAACAGCTGAACAGTCGAGAGGTTTTTTCTTCACATACCTTTTTTATACATACATTTTTTAAACTAGTAACTGACCGGTTTCATTACTAGTTTACATTAAGTTACTGTTGAAATGCAAGAAAAAGGTTTTTTAATCAACTTTGTAAATTAATTACGTTCTTTGATAGATTTTGTTCCACTTCATTGATGAAAAGCACCTAGACTGTCAAGCTTTAGGTCTGTTTACAAATCCTGATTCATCTGAGTTGGTTTCGTGTGAAAGTTCAGCCACAGAGGTAGTCACAGAGCTGAATGTGTGAATTTGGGGAATATTTGCACATGACTGAATCAATCAGATAATGTCCCAAATCCCACAAGTCTTGCTTTGTGTTGTACAAATCCTGTATGGTATTTGTTTAGTTGTGCTTACCAACAAAACCTTTCTCTCTGACGATTCCACAAACTCAGCGAGGTAAATTTCACATAAACCAATAAGTGCTTTTTGTGTTTCCTTTTTAACACCAAGGTGAATCTAAAGTTTGGGACTTGGTCTTCTGTTGTGTTAACTGGTGAACAATAATGTTAAAAACCAGCCTTTTAGACATTTGTTAGTACCACCACATCATGGTGCAGCCACCCCCATGCTTCACTCATTGAAATGCTTCCAGTTCCACTTCATTTTATTGTTTGCATAAAACAAAACCATTATCACCAGTGAACACTCTCTTGAGTCAGTCATTTTAACAGGATAAAGCAGGTAAACCAATAAGTTGCTCCACATCTGGCTAACATCCTTAAGAGAAGCCATGTTTTTATTAAAAGAAGTGTTTCAAATAAAGCCGTGACAAACACATTAATACACTGTAGCGGTTGTGTTAGTAAAAAATAGTCTCTTCAAACATAAAGTGATGTCGAGTCTGTCCCTGAGATTAGTGGATCATTAATGAGCTGTTGTGTCTTAAATTTTAAAAAAATAGCTTTCACGTTGGACTTGAGCTTATGTTAGAGTTTGATTTCCCTCGAAATGATGGCTCCGTAGATCTCATCTGTCAGAGGAACATAAGTCTTTTTCTCAGAATCCAGGAAGTATAAAGTATCTTTAATGACAGCAGGGTTGAATCCCTCCTCCACCAGCTTCACCTTCTTCATCTTGAATGTTCCTGTCATCTCTAGGCAGGGCTGAAAAACAAGAATTTTATTCACATTTAGCGGGAGTCATAAAGCCAAGTAGAAGCAAAATGTTGCACCAAACAGTTGCCTGTGTGTGACAAAATACAATTCCTGAACTAATGTTTTTGTGTTTGTTTTATGTGATACATAATAGTCTATCTAAATGGAGCTCACCAGTTGATTTCAACCACCTTAAAGTTGAACATGACCTTTCACAAGACCCAATGACACTTTATAAAAGAGATCAGACACAAACAAAACCCAAAGATGAATGAAGGCAAAGCAAGGACAGGTTGTAGACTTAGGTACCGGTACATGGATGCTGTTTGACCAACTGTAATAAAGTTGAGCAGCAGGAGGCGCTATAGACACTGGGAGAAAGGTTTGTCCCTAAAATCTGTAACTAGAGAACAGTGAGGCATAGATGGGTCCAAACACATGACCCTGAGGCACACCTTGGTTGTCATCATGATGTAAAGTGATCCTGTGGGGAAATGTTTCTCCTCACATCTGGTTTCAGTTTTCCTACTGTCAACACAATGAAAGCGTCATCTAAGATAAGATTTTAGTTAGGTTACAGTGTTCTCACAATCAGCATCTGCATTTCGGCCGTTTACATCTAAACCTCCATTCAGCATCATCCATCCCGCTGCTGTCAGACAGCACTTCAGAGCCCCCTCCTTTAATTTCCCAACTTCTACAATTTGTCTTGTTTTATCTATGGGAGCCTTTCAGCTGAGAGGAGTCTGCAGTCTCAGCCCCCAACTGCATTCATCAAACAGAGAGAACAGCTGCCGTCTTGTTGCTGCCTGAGTTCTCATTAATTTCCAAAAGGTGGAACACATTACAGTGCTCCTTAAATCACCGCTCTCGCTTCCCCCGTGTCAAAGGAGCGGTTTTAAAATCCATCGACTTGTCGATGAAGCACTGAAGGTCTAAATACGTCTGTGATTTACTGCTCAACTCATCTGAAGACAACAGCTGAGACAGACCTGCTCCCTGGACCAAGACTAAAGGTGAAACAGCTTTTCTTTGAAGGAAAATCCTTTAAGAGATTGTACTGCTTTCAAAGTGCATGCATTTATTTATCTTGAACGATTATTGTGAAAACTGAATTTTTTTACCTGAATTCGAATAAATCTGGGTCTTGCATAAGCTGGCAGATAGTTGACGACCTGATTGTAGGCGTCTGCACAGTTGAAGTTCTCGCCTTCCCTCAGAGTGACCGCCGCCATGCCAATCCGCCCCTCGTGACCTGCTCACAGCGATTCACCACATCAGTAATGTAGAGCAGAGAAAATCAATCAATGGTCTAAATAAGTCCACCGTAATCTTTTAGCAGACTCCTGTTTTCCCTTCAAATCTGAGGATTTTTTTTGTTTGTTTTTCTACATTCTAGAACCAAACTTAGGAGAAAAAACAGCCTGAAGAAAGGATTTCTAATTGTTGTCTAGAGCTTCATTGTGATTTTTTTACCTTCAACTTTAACCCCGTAAACATTTGCTTCTAAGATGCACTGAGCCATCATCAGTATGTCGGCAACCTCTGACGTGGCGACGTTCTCACCTTTCCACCTGTAATCAGATAAATTTGACATTGGACAGGGAAGTTAAACACAATAATCAGACCGAATCTGAGCCACAATCAACCAGAAAAACAACAAACAGAGCAAATGACCTGAAAGTGTCACCAACTCGATCCTGAAAATACACAAAGTTCTCGTGGTCGAACCGAAGCAGGTCGCCACTGTTGAAGTACAGATCGCCTTTCTTTAAGACGTCAGGAAGCCTCTTCTTCTCTGTCTGCTGCTTGTTGCCAGCATAGCCAACAAACGGAGACCTCTGGGTTATCTTTCCTACTAAAAGTCCTGTTTCACCTGAGCACCAAGGAGAAGAGTGAGACTGTTTAGAGGGCGTCTCATAGTAAAAATAAACGTGGTCCAGGTGAAACAGAGGTCTGGTGACTCACCTGTGGCTGCTTCGATGCAGAGACCCTCAGAGTTTCTGACCGGCTCTTCCTTCTCGATGTCAAACTTGATCAGTGTGAAGGGGAAGAAAAACTGGGGCCAACAACAAAAAAGACTCAGTGGATGACGAGACAAAGGCATCAACATCTGATATGTCACTTTTTAAAAAATTAAAGACTTTGCTATAAGAAATGCACCAAAAACATCGGCTTGATCAGTGATCGTCTAAGCCGAAGCTCGCTAAGCGACAACTCCCTAGCAACAACAGATGGTTTTGCTTCCAGAATCAGAAATTTCATCAGAAGTTTTAAAAATTTATTCCGTTGTTTATAGTTCTTACAGATAAATCTGTATCGGCAGGTTAAATGCTGTGCAAGAAACTAAATCGTTATCGGCCCTCAAAGCCAAAATCGGTGCATCTCTAATAAATGCGTTGTAGTTCAGTGTCCAATCCTGGTCCTTCACAGCTGCTGTCCTGCATGTTTTAGATGTTTCCCTTCTCAAACACATCCCTGTTTATTGATTTCTGCTTCATTGTGCCTTCAAGTTCTGTAGAAGTGTGTTAGTTGATTCAGATCAGGTGTGAAACATCCATAACAGGATCCTGGAGGATGCTACTGGTTTTGGAAACCAGTTTTTCTACTAAAACTGAACCTAAAGTGGTTTCAAAACACGCAAGACTGCCTCGTCACTAAATAACAAAACTATGAGATCATCTTTTGAGATCCAGGGATGCTTTACCAGCAGGGCTGCAACAAAAACTGTCATTTTTGGTTAATAATCCAGAATCCAAATCCATTTCCTGTGAATTTTAGCAGGAAGAGAATTCCTGACATTTAACTTCTGTCACTGAAATTGTCCAATCGGTTGTGAGAAGGGAACATGAATTAGCCTCTTACCTTGTGCACAAAGTTAACACGCCCCACCGCACCGATCTTGGAGGTGTAATTGATGAAGCCGATGTTTCCCTCGGTGGCCGCGTAGAGCTCTCTGACTTTGATGTCCCCAAATCGATTCAGAAACTCAGTCCAGACGTCACTACGCACTCCGTTGCCAATGGCGATTCTCACTTTGTGATTCTTCTCATTTTCTTTCTATAAGAAGACCTATTTTAGTGGGACATGTACAGAAAAACCAGAGCAGTAATAGACAGTAAGTAGATGCAGAGTGTTGACCTTGGGCGAGTTGCAGAGATAACGCAGAGTTTCACCGATGTACTGCATCACCGTCACGTCGTACTTCCTGCAGTCGTCCCAGAACTGAGAGGCAGAGAACTTTCTCCTCAGGATGGTGGTCATACCTGCAATTACCAGAGTGTCACTGAAACCTGCCCTCCTCCAGCTGCCCTTGAGGGTCGACGGGGTCACTACCTCTCTCGATGGCTCCAACTATCCCGATGAGGAAGCCTGCGCTGTGATAGAGCGGCAGATTGATGTAGAAGATGTCCTCTGCTGTAGAGCCACATGCTGCCTGGACGAAGGAGGCTGCCCAAACCCGCTCTTGGGTCACAACGGCTGCTTTAGGCAAACCTTCATGATCACAGCACAACTATCACAAACAGATCCACTACTCAGCTCAGATTTCCCTGTAAAATGACACTAGCTGGTGTTTAGAGACGGTGGCTTAAATCATGATCTGATTATTCAGCAGGCTGCTCGGGTGAAACAGCTGTTTCTGCTCATCTTCACAGCTAGCTGCAGGTAGGCAGCTGGTTTACAAACTCTGTTAGCAGCTAGCTGGTGAACATGATGGAGAATTTAGCAGCTAAAGACCTAGAAATGATCCGTGCAGCAGTGGATTACAGACTCCACATCTGCCAGATGTGGAGTAAAAAGAAAAAGATTCACATTTTTTAATATGATATATAATCTATATTTTTGATGAGCACAGATTTAAACGTAAAATAAACAATTGAATGATATAATTTCTGTTTCTGTACATAAGGACTGCAGCTGCAGAGCAAAACAAGCTTCTGGTTGAGTGAGTGGACTTTGACTTCAGATAAATCCATTTGCTGAGTCAGTGAAATGCTTCTGTCAGGAGGAACAGATTAGATTACAACACATTTCACACAGCTGAGAGGTTGGGTTTAATTAATCCTCCTAAAACTAAAAAAAACTACAATCAGTTTTTAAAACAGTAGGAACATCTGGATCTGGTTTCAGTCAGGTTTAAATGATCTGGTTAACGATTCATCATCATGATGTCTTCTGCTTTTATAATATCTGTATTTTGTTCCCGTTACTCTGAGCAGCTTTAGAAGTATTTATTCTTATAGAAAATCTAATAACATGTTCATGACATTAACTGAATCAAGAATCATATAATAAAAAATTCTCACAAAAACATGAAAAAAGCTCTAGAGGCTTAAAACTTTGTGGCAAATAATAATTGCATCATTCTCAAAACTTTTGGCCGCAGCTGTTTACTGGTGGTGTACCTGTGGTTCCAGATGTGTAGATGTAGAGAGCGGTACTCCTGACATGGATGTTGGACCTCAAGTCCTTGGATAGCGGCTCATCTGAGGCCTTATCGATCTCTTTGGACAAACAGGTGATGCCTTCAGTGCTGCAGCTGTCAGACAGCAGGTACACACGGATACCCTGCTCCTTCAGCGTCGGCAGGACCTCCTCCACGGCCTCCTTCAGCTCTGCAATCACAGAAAAGGGTTTAAACCGAACACACACAAACACACTCAGGGTGCAGTGTTGTGCAATGCTTCACATGTTAGCATTATCATATTAAGGGACTTCACTGAGACGGGAGTTTCATAAAATTGATGACCAAAAAGAAACTAGGTTTAAGAAATCCCTTCAGCAGAACCTGACTGACAACATGAAATAGGCTAAAAGATTTCAAAAAGCAACACGTCTCATCCAGGACTTCAGGAACAAAAGAGCCCAGAAAACATCTACAGATCTGCAGGCCTCATTTGGTTATGGTTAAGGTCATGATTCAATAATAAGAAAGAACAGGGGGGGCAAAGCTTCTGCTGACCAAAATAAATCATACCACCATGGTCAGTCTTACATTCCCCAAAAATCATCTAGATGACCTACACCTGCATGTCAGAACAAGAGCATCAAACATGGTGGTGGTCGTGTGATGGTCTGGGGCCGCTTTGCTGCTTCAGGACCTGGACCATGTGCTGTAACTGATGAACCAATGATTTCTGCTCTCAACCAGAAAATCCTGAAGTAAGCCTTAAATGGGTACCATCCAAAGTGGCTGCACCTTTTCTACAAGGTTGTTTATCACCTTTATCCCTGAATTCATGAAATCAGTGTTTTAAATAATAATAATAAAATTTGCTGATCTGAAACATTTAGGTGACACAAAAAGCAAAACTCAGGAAATCTGTGAGTTCTCCACATAGATTTATCAGCTGATTGAGAAACGAGATGAACTCAGATTAATGTTCCACCTCAAAGGTCTGCTAAATCAATAGGAGGGAGAGAAGTGGACTCTAGACCCGACTAAAGGTGAATGTTTTCAGAAGCAACGAACATCAGCTATAAACCTGTTCATGTGAGAAATCATAAAATAATCCACTATGCCACTGCAGGATGTGTTTACAGTAAATCAGACGGCCTGCAGGCATCGTCTTTTAGAACTAATCTAAGTTTCGGACGTGATGACAAGTTACCTTTTGTGACGAGATAACATTGATGATTGTGTAAGCTCTAATCTGAGCTGCTGATTAATTCAATGAAGACATTATCACAGAATTACCACTAATGCCTAAAAAAGTGAGGATCATTTAGGTCACATGCTTTTATCCTAGTTTGGTGGGGGGTTTTCTGCTTCCTGTTTTATTAAGGTTGTTCCATGTGTACAGGTTTAAACAGAAAATATGAGTTGAAATTATATTTGTGCAGTAAAAAGTCTAGAATTCTATTTTTATAAAATACAAGAGGAGAACACTCAGAGCAGCACCAGTTGTTGCAGAACAGAAACCAGAGAATCAGTGACTGGTTGGTTGTGGTTTGTGGATCTGACCTGGAGAGGTGATGATCACTTTGGCCCCACAGCAGGAGAAACAGTGCAGCAGAGATTTGGATCTTATGTTAAAGTTCAGCAGAGCAGCCGGGCAGCCCAGCTTGGCCAATCCGAGCCAAACCCACACGAAGCTGGGCTCGTTGGGCAGAAACAGAGCCACGGTGTCTCCCTCCTTCAGCCGGGCTGCAGCCTGCAGCGCTCTGGCCACCTTGTTGCTCCGTTTGTCCACCTCCACATAAGAATAGGCTCGACCCTCAAAGTGGATGAAGATCTTGGTGGGGTGACTCCTCACTGCGTCCAGGAAGCAGTCCAGGATGCTGTAGAAGGGTCTGGACCTCTTGTACCTGATCAGCCGGAAGCCCAGCCGGAGGCTCCTCAGGATGTAAGCGCAGTCTTCTACAAAGTAAGGATAAAAGGTCCTGATGTAGGACACCACCAGCACGGCCAGGCCGGCCACAGCCGTCAGCCACATGTACATGTTTGCGGGGAGCAGCACAGCAGCCCAGAGGTGGAGGAAACTGTCCGGATTGTCTCTGAAATGTGTGCCAAAGTTCAGACGCTCGGTTCGAGGGCGGCGCTCAGCTCCAGCCTCCAGACCCGCAGACCCCCTCCTTCACTCCCAGGATCGATCCCACTGTCAGATCTGGGTTTTCTCCCCCCCCCCACCATCCACTCCTCGGGGATGAGTAAACACACGCGTCTTTTTAGTGATCGAGGTTCTGACGTGTTGCGTCGTCCCTCCTGCTGATCCAAACCAACTATTACGCAAGAACGTCACCAGAGCGCAACTTGAGCGCGCAAACTGCACATAAACACGCTGTTTACTCCACACACACACACGCAGAGATCAGATCGTACAAAAGCCATCAGTGAACAGAAACCTAACAAGAGTCAGAAAATAATCCTGGAGAATAAACTCAGCCCCAGGAGGACCNCAGAGTGCGCGGCCTGCATGGTCGGTGGTGGTGGGTGAGATGCGGGGAGGAGCTGGTGCTGACACAAGTTCTCATTGTGCTCAGAGATAACAGCAACTCTTCATATCTGCACCGAGCTGATCTGACTCCAGAACAGCAGGAAAACACTGGTTAGTTTGGAAAGTTCTGCTGATCTATCCACAGAAAAATCTGTTATTTACTAAACTAACTGGTGCAGAAATACAGAATAAAACAGGTAAGGCCAGTCCTGTAAAACCATGAATTCCTCTGAGCATTGTAATCATCAGCCTCTGTTTTCTGACTCAAGTTCAACTTCTTTATTTACAGCAGCATTCGCTCTCTTATTTAGTTATTTAGGGTGTGAATGGGTGGATGACTGATTGTGTTGTGAAGCACCTTGGGGGGTTGTAGAACCCTAAGAAGGCACTATACAAATACAGGACATTTACCATAGTTACATCAGAGGTTCATTTACATTGTTCCTCCTCATTTCTGACGCTGAAGCATGTATGAGGAGTTACCTTAGTAATCTGAGTACATCTAAGTAGATCAGGACATCTTGCACCACAGCCAGAATGAGGAGAAATCAGTTTTAAACACATATTATCAAAGAATGCAGATCTAACAGCTGTTTGACATTTTCTGCATCATATGATCAAACGGCGTTCCAGCGAGCATCGTACATCAGCATGCAGATCAGCTCACCATCAATCCTTGTTGTTGTTGTAGATGTTTAATCATTTCTAATTGTACATTTTCTCTGTGATGAGCAGCTCTAAGCACAATAAACAGTAAATATTGGTGTTTTATGATAAAGTGTTCCCCACAGGGGAATAATCAGACATCAGTATGGATGTCATCATTTACACAATTTCTAATGAATGGTGATTTTCCACCAGAGCAGCTCGTTTCCAGAGGAACGTGTCACTAATCAGAGATTTTATTTAGTGGTAATAATGTGGAGGATAACAGATGTTTCACGTAGTTCCTTGTGGAGTTTTACAGACATTTCCAATGGAAGAAAACTGTATAACACAAAAAGAAACACCTTCTAAAATTATGGGATGCCAAGAGTTAATTTGTGCAATAGATCAATCAGACAGTTTTTTAGTATTAAGCCTAAATTTCCAACATTTAGCACACTTTCATCACATTTAAAATGGAAATTGGCTAAAAATGGGATCATTGATTTAAAATTTACATTTAGATTCAACATTTATGTTTAGATTAAATTTTAACTGTTAGATTTGCTGAAACTGTGTGAAATGTAAGCATAGTGGTACAGTCTGTATAGAAACGCATCACAAATTGGATGGTAGGTGTTGGTGGACTGCAGTCTTCAAATCTCTCTACAGATTTTAAATGGGATTTAGGTCTGGGCTGATTGGGTCACATAAGGATGTCACTTTTTTTCTCCTTCAGCTCCTGTGTGGTCAGTTGTGTGCTATGAATCATTGTCATGGTTAAAGTTTAATCCTGGTCATTTTCAACTTTCTGGCAGAGGGTATTTTCTTCTAGAATTTGACGCTATTTTGCCCCATCCATTCATCCTTCTACGCTAACGAAAGTCCCAGTCCCCGAGGCACAGAGACACTCCCACAACAGGACGCTGCCACCTCCATGCTTTACTGTAGCTATGGTGTGTTGTAGATGGTGAGCTCAGCTGTGTTGGATTTAGGCCAAGTGTACCGTTTAGTGTTATGGCCCAATAGTTTAATTTTGGTCTCATGTGACTTTCCATTTGACATCAGAATGTTCAAAGTTCATTCTGTCCTTTCTTGAGAAGTGTCTTTTTCCTTGTGACCCTCCCGAACAAGCAACATCTGTGCAGCAACATCTGTGCAGCACTTGTGAAATTCTTGTCACATGCACAAAATGACCATAAAGTCCTGTTACTCCTTCAGAGTGTCCATCAGCCTCTTGGCAGCTTCTCTTACCAGTTAACTTCTTGCTCTTCCATCCAGTCTGGAGGGACGTCTTGATCTATGGTTAAATTTACACTTGACATCCTATATTATAAAATAGTGCGGGTTTTCAGCTCAGACTTGCTCACAGCTGAGTCGGGATAGAAACTGATTTATTTGACAAACACTAGGTAACATCCAGGTGTCTAAACTGAAGGGCATCAGCTTTTAAAGTGTTGCAGCAGGCCATGATCCAACTCTAAATAGAATGTGAACTCCAGGATGACTTTTCACCCCTCTATAGAGTCTGATGTTCTTTTAAAAGGGTGAAAGTTTAAACCAGATCACTGGCTTTAGCTGACCTATAAAGAGTAAATATCACTGAGAAAGGGAAGCAAGTTCCACGAGCTCCCAGATGTTGGGTTTATTTTACACCGATGACTGATAAAACCATTCAGGTTAAAGGTGATTTAGTGTTTTAGCCTGAGTCTAAACCTGAGTCTAAACCTGATGTAAAACGCTGTTTATGTGAACAAATTTAGTTTATATTTAATATAATTTATCAGGGTTTATGAAGTATTTTTTAGAGAACCAAACTAAGTCAATAATTAAAAATTCCTTTGCAACCAAATATTACATCAAATAATGCAAATAATATTTAAAAAAATTAAAGAAAGTCAAATATATATGTCCTGGTGAAATCTGCAGAATTCTGCTTTTGCCAAAGACTTCAAGTAACAATTTTCCACATAATATAACTTTACAAATATTATTGTACAGTATTGTATTGTACATTTTGGTCTGTGCGTGTGTGTCCATTATGTCACAGAACAAACTGATAAATATAAGGATGATTGTGTTAGAGACAAATGTAGGTTAGATTAAGGGTTTGTATTGGCAAGAATCTGGATATGCAATTCCCATATCTCTTCGTTCTCTCAGAATGAAGGCGGTAAAAACTGCTGCTATCTACCACGAAATATTGTGACATTTCAGTGTATCGATACTTTTGTAAATCCATATTAGGTACTATCCAATAATGTAAAAGAGAAATTATGAATATTCACCAACTCTTGACTCTGTTATTTATGTTTCAATATGAAGAAACACAGAACATCCAAGCTTTTCCCTCTGATTCAACTCACCAGCCACTGGACACATTTTAATTAAACAAGAACGTAATCATCAGATTTACCACTGATTCCCTTTGGAAGTCCACCTTATTCGTGATGGATTATGCTAATGTAACCCACCTGAAAGAGGGCTAAGTGATAGTCTGTTTCATTTGTAATCATTAGTAATTAATTATTATAAATAATGTGTGTGTAATTTTGAGAAACCGGAACTTTATTTTAGAAACTGGAACTTTATTTTGATAAAAACAGGAAATAATTTACAGAGTTCCAGGAAGTAGCTTTGTACCGCTAGTTTACGGCCGCCGAAGCAGCTGTTTATTTTTTTGTAAAGCCTGGTTTGTAGCAACTGTTTTCACATTAAACATGATTTAAAGTTTAAATAAAGTCCTGGGGTGATTTGGTGCTAACACAACACCGATGAAGTTCAAAATAAAGCAAACAGCAAACAAATAAGTATATTTTTAAAACTAGCACAGCTCATTGCTGCCGCCCGGTGGTCATTATGGGACATTGCAGCTTCCCACATTACACAAGACTTGTTTCCATCTAGCATTAAATAAAAAACCGAATACAGGACACGCAACTTGGTATTTTAATAAAACCTGGTTTAATGTTTTTATAACTTCCTCACGTGAGTTTGTGTCTTTGTGCTAACGATGTTAACAGAACACGGAAAAGGCTGCTAGCTTACCTCAGTGCTGCCGCCCAGTGGTCATTATTGCACACTGCGGCAGCTTCCCACACTAAAACAGTAGCGATTTTCCAAAAACCGAAAACTGGACATAAAGTCTGGTTTGTAGCAACTGGTTTCACATTACACATTATTTAAAGCTTGTAACAGTTGCTACTGTCACGGCTGTAATACAGTATGTCACCACAGGGTGGCAGCACTTGTATATATAATCTGTTCTTTGTTGTATGCCACCTGTAGAAGAATCTCCTGTGTGTACGCAGAGTGTGTTCTCCTGTAACGTGCGGTAAAGCTTAGCTTTTCATCCCTTTTTGCTGACCAAAATAAATCAGTTAGTTAGAAATATTAAAACGTCGTTGTTCTTCTGGACTTCACTCACAACTCTGCGCGGCCGGCTTCATCTCCGCCCTGCCGTACGTTACAAGCTTAAATAAAGTCTTCGTGAGATTTGGTGCAAACACAACACTGATGAAGTTCAAAATAAAGCAAACAAATAAGTTTGTTTTAAAAGCTAGCACAGCTCATTGCTGCCACCCGGTGGTCATTATGGCACATTGCAGCTTCCCACATTACACAAGAATAGTTTCCATCTAGCATTAAATAAAAAACTGAATACAGGACACGCAACTTGGTTTTCTAGTAATACTTCCCGTAATAAAACCTGATTTAATGGTTTTTTCATAACTTCCTGACGTGAGTTTGTGTTAACGATGTTAACAGAACACGGAAAAGGCTGCTAGTTTAACTCAGTGCTGCCGCCCAGTGGTCATTATTGTGCACTGCTGCAGCTCCCCACACTACAACAGGAGCGATTTCCAAACACCAAAAACTGGACATAAAGCCTGGTTTGTAGCAACTGTTTTCACATTAAACATTATTTAAAGCTTAAATAAAGTCCTCGTGTGATTTGGTGCAAACACAACACTGATGAAGTTCAAAATAAAGCAAACAAATACGTTTGTTTTAAAAGCTATCATAGCTCATTGCTGCCACCCGGTGGTCATTATGATACATTGCAGCTTCCCACATTACACCACCATGACTGGTTTCCATCTAGCATTAAATAAAAAAAACTGAATATAGGACACACAACTTGGTTTTCTAACAACTGCATTCCGTCTTAAAACCCGATTTAATGCTTTCATAACTTCCTCACGTGAGTTTGTGTTAACGATGTTAACAGAACACGGAAAAGGCTGCTAGCTTACCTCAGTGCTGCCGCCCAGTGGTCATTATGTACACTGCTGCAGCTTCCCACGCTACAACAGGGGCGATTTCCGAAAACTGGACATAAAGCCTGGTTTGTAGTTCCTGCTTTTCACATTAAAAATAATTTAAAGCTTAAATGAATCCCTCATGTGATTTGGTGTTAACAAAACACGGATTAAAGTTCAAAAATAAAGCAATCAAATAATTATTTTTAAAGCTAGCAAAGCACAGTGCTGCCGCCTGGTGGTCATTACGGTTCATTGCATCTTCCCACATCACACCAGGACTGATTTCAACTATTAAATTAGAAAAAAACTAAATACAGTCCACAAAACTAGGTTTCGAGCAACCGTTTAAACATTATTTAATGTCTTATCATCTTCCTGATGTGATTATGTGTTAACATAACATGGATAAAGGGCAAAATAAACCATTCAAATAAGTTTGTTTTCAAACCTATCACAGCTCGTTGCTGCCGTCTGGTGGTCATTATGGCGCATTGCAGCTCCCCACATTACAACAGGAGTGATTTCTATCATACATCAACTTCGGAAAAAAATGAATACAGTACACGAACAGTGAAAAATATCCGCAAACACTATTGACATGTATACTTAAAAAATGGTGACCTCAGTGGTAGAATTTATATACCTGTATAGTGATTTATTAAATTAATTATTCATTGAATTTTTACTAAAATAAATGGATTTAATTATTGGCTTTAAGATTTATTTCTAGATTTAAAAAAGATTAATGTATTTTTGTGTGAACAGGAATATAGTTTATTAAGGTGGTTGGTCTTGCCTGGGGGTGGCCAGTGGGGTGACCAATTTTCTAGGGGTGGTCATAACAGCAACATTCAATATTTATCACGCTTAAATTTTTGCTAAAAATGGCAGCTTAAACAAAAAAACAACAAAAAAAACCCAACGATTTAGGTCTGAGTGTCACACAGAAGGCAGAGAAGATGGAAACCTGCAGAGTAATGGTCACTATGATCTGCTGACAAAAGGAAAAATCTGCTGTTAAAGCTTTTGTTTCACACTTGATCAGATAAATGTGTTTGAGTGCTCCTCTGGAGGGCTGCGATGAATCCAAACCAGGCGTAGTGATGCAGGGGGAGGCGGTCGTAAATCCCAGCTGAGCTGCTGGAACACAAAGATGAGAAGAAGTCTGGAATGAGTGATCTCTGCTGCTTCAGGCTGACCTGCAGCAGAAAAGTTTCTCTCCCGTTTCCTTTACCGCTGAAGCATCTCACCTGTTGTTGTTAAACTTCAGACCAACAGACTCTGTTACCCCAACTGGTTGGGAAGAAACTCAGAATTTAGTCAGCTGTTGCTCAGAAGTCAATAATAAAAGCTGACACCAAAAAAAATTATTTAAAACATTCTTTGTTTTCAGTTTGAAAAAGATTTATTAAAAATGTAAAAAACTTAAATATAAATAAACATCTTATCAAACTAGTATAAAACATTTAAAAACAGACACACTTTCAACAGAACAACCTGATGTTTAAATAAGCAGGACTTTTTTCTGTCCGAGGCATTCTTGTGAGAATAAACCATTTTAACAGGAAAGTTGTAAAACAGTAGTTTAGACTTTTAAAGGAAAGTTTTTTCTTTGTTCTTGAGACTTGGACAGAACGAGTGATGCTCCTGTCAGAGCTTTTATGAGATGGTCAGCACAACAGAGCAGCTTTTGAGCTCAATAATTAATAAGCTTACTGTGATAAATGACCCAACAAGGTGCTTTTCAGGCTTAAATGTGCAGGTTTTAACCCATTTTATCAAATTTTTAGTTTAAACGCTGCTGATTCATAAACACGTCAAGAGCAGAAAACATCCTCTTTCCACATTGGTGACCAACAAGAACAAACTGTCTTCAATAAGTTCATCCAACAGACTCAGGAGCTGAGAAGGTCAGATGTAAACAGAAACACTAAGTAAGTAAAGGTCAGCCTTTGACCCTGCTTCACCTCACACCCGCCTAGTTCTGCTGGTAGAACGGACTGTCGAAGCCGCTGTCCTGCTGTCGTCGCAGCTCAGAGAACTGAGGCCTGGGACCACCCAGCTCGCCCTCACACTCAGAACCAGGGACCGGCTCTCTGTTTGAACTCTTTGGGAGCGTCTCAGTCGTGGGAATCTTCTTGGGAATCTCCTTATAAACGGTTAGGTCGGACACATCAGGAGTGAGCCCACCAAACTCTCTTATTCCATTGGCTGCAGCGGACACAGAAAAAGGTCTGACGGGTTCAACTTTCCTCCCCAAGTACGACAGTCTGGAGATGACATCCGAGTCGCTACTCGCCACACTCCAGTCGGATGGTTTCTCCTCCCTGACCGGAGTCTCCTGGACCAGGAAAGGTTTGTTCTGCCTTCCTGACGCCTTGTTTGAGTCGCCTCCCTGCAGGTGCCACTCTAAGTCTCTACCCCTCACAGACAGACTGACGAAGTCCCCATGGGCCTGAGAGGCTGTCTGGGGATGGGACTTGTGAGGGGGGAGGATTGTGTGTGAAGAGGTTTGAGGCCGATTCCCTTTATCCACCACATTCTCCTGAGATCCAGGGGAGTCCCGACGGCTCACAAGTTTAGTCCTAACTGTGGGGGTGGAGTCCTGCCCTGAATCAGAAGCAGTCCTGTTCCTGTGGGACCTTTCCTCTGGCCTGGTCTCAGAAGGTTCTGTTAACGCTGTCAGGTTCTTACTAAAACCTGTGTTTCTGCTTGGCACGGTGCCAGCAGCACAGCCTAATGAATGAAACAAACAAACTACATCAGAACACTTTTGGGAGACAGAAAGAATATAAAAAGTCCTGCAGTTTTCCTCACTTGGTGAGCTGTAAATCTTTCCAGATTTACTTTTGACGGGCGTTTCCAGCACTTTAGCCATAGCCGCCAGCTTGCTTGCAGCATTCATTATTTTCTTTTCAGCCCTGCAGGAGACAGAAAGATCAATGCAATCAGCCGGAGGAGCAATACTGGAGAAGGGTAACAAGTTCAGGACAATTAAAGCCTCTTGCCCTGTGGTCTTCCCCCCATCCTCCAGCAGCTCCTGCAGACAGTTCAGATAATAGCGCCGCATCTTTCTGGCAGTGTCCCGCCTCTCCCTCTGCACCTCGATCCGAATCATCTCTGCTGCACGCTCCCGGCTCTCCTGAAGGTAGCGCAACATGTCTCCTAGAATATGTAAACAGTTTGCTGAAACCACATCCTGATCACTTAGTAAAGACACACAGATGCTGAAACACCAACCTCTGATCTTCTCCACTGTCACCAAGTACTGCTGTTTCATCTCCTCAAGGCCTTGCTGAAGATGTTGGTGATCAGAACTTCTATAAGAAAAATAAAACAATTATTTTCCAAACTAATGGTTCATTTAATCTTGAAGTGTGTCATTTAAAGAGCCCAGAAAGCATCTGGACATCACAGCAGAGACATGGACAAACCCTGAGGCTCTCTTCACTTCCTCCAACAGCTGCAGATGCTCCTTCTTCAGCTTCTGTAAGCTGCTTTCATGTTGATCTAAAATTCAGAATCCAGTCAACCCACAAGCACGATCAGCTGCTTAAATGGACATTATGACATGCATTCGTTAAACGCACCTTTCAGGTGTTGCGTGGCAGTTTTGTGCTCTCGGACGCTGAGCTGAAGTTGGCGGCAGGCTTTCTCCAAGTGTCTCTGCAGCTCCTGATTCTTCTTCTGCAGCTTGCTGAACATCTCAGAGCACTCCCTCCTGCAGCGAGGCTGCTCCTTCCTCTGAGCTGCAGAACCTGCATATATTAGGTAATCCCATTAAAAACAGTGGTAGTGTTGTATTAGTGAATGGAGGATATTTAATACACACTCTGCATTTTGTTGGTTTCTCTCACGGGCTGCTCCTGCATTCCTGTTAAGACCTGACTCATCTGCTCTTCACTGATCTGTTGAACGGTGAAACAAATAAGTAAAAAAACATCAAAAATGGGTGAAATTTCTCCTAAGAGATGATTGAAACAGCAGTGTCATACTTGGTTCCACTCCCTCTTGGCCTCTGTCACGGCTCTGTTCACCATCTCTCTGCACGAGGCTTTGATGATGTGCGTTACTGTAACCTCCAACGTGGATCCGCTGGTCTGTTCATCTGTTTCATCAGGACCAAGAACCTGGTTCTGTACTTGTCCCAGTGCGCTCTGAAGCTCCGCTATAAACTCCTCTCTCATCTGCCGCCTCTGGCATATCCACTCCTCCTCTCGTGCCCTTGCAGTCTGCTGAATCTTGGCCTCCATCTGCAGGAGCAGCTCCGTCCTCTGGAGGTCAGCGTCCTCCCTGGCCTGCTGGAGGGCCTGCTCCAGGTGTCTGCGCTGCTCCTGCAGCTTGGTCTGGTACGTTTGTTCGCTGCGGACCTGGATGCTGGAGACCTCCTGCTGCTTGTCTCTATTCCACGCCGCTCTGGCTCCAGCCAGTTCAGCCCTCAGCAGGGCCGCCTGCTCTCTGGTGAGCTGCTCCAGCTGACTCCTCAGAGCTGCCAACTCCACCTGAAACTCCTCCGCCCCCTGCGCTCCAGGACTCTGGTTCTCCTGTTGGCTCCTGCTCCTTTGCTCCTCTGCTTCCCTGAGGGCTTGGGACACCTGAAATGTTTAAATAATGATTCATAATCAAAGAAACAAAAGAATGAGAGTGGCAGCACTTGTTTAAGATTACAAAACCTTTTTGTTTGTAACTTCTCCTTGTAGCTCCTCCCATTTCTCCTTTTCTGTCTGGAGTAAGGTTTGATACTCTGGTAACGACGGCAGATCTTCAATCCAGCGATTATAAGCTCGAGTTACGGCACCTTCGACCTGAAACACCAGGAAAGAGTCAGGAAATGTGACTTGTTCCTCTGCAGCTTTTGGAATAATTAGATGATATTTAGGAGTCATGATGAACGTGTGAGGACAGAAAAACATGATACAGGTGCGCCTGGGTGGAACGTTTTCTCTGAAGGTTTCAATGAAGTTGATTTATGAGTTCAGATCTAAAACCTCACTGACCTGCTTGGCCATGTCCTCCAGGTGTTTCTCCTCCAGCTCTCTCTGAAGGTGCCTCCTAGCTTCCTCCACAGCTCTGCGCTGCTCTTTGTCAGCTTCTAGCAGCAGCTGCTGTTTCTGAGCGCTGAGCCTGGAGTCCAGCTCCTCCACCCTGACCTCTGACTCATCCGTCTGACAGGTCACCTCAGTCAGCCGCCTCTTTCCTTCTTTCCTAGCCTCCTCCAACCTCTGGACCCAAGTTTTCTCTCGCTGGAACCAAAAAAACAAAACATAAATTTGGATTTGGAATTTCTATGAATGAAAGGGTGAATTGAATTGAAGTTAGAACCTTTTCGAGTTCACGTTTCCAGTTAGCTTCAGTTGAAGCTACATGAGAGTCCACTTGCTGCTGGATTTCAGCCTCCTTCTCTTTGGACCAGACAGCTTTGAGCTGTGTTATGGACGCCTGGTGCTGAGCCTCTAGTTCCCTTCTCAGCTTTTCCACGGTCTCCTCTTTGATAGAGGTCTCTTCCTTCTCTCTGTTGTGGATGGTTTCCTCCAGCAGGCTCTTCTCCTTGCAGACGGATATGTAACACTCCTGCACAGCTAACATCTTATCGCTGACTTCTGACAGCTGGGTTCTGTTCACAAAGTCAAACATATTGTTAAAAAAGGGAGAAAATAAATGCAAATTTCTCAAAAATCGAAGCAGAAACCTACTGTAGCTGCTCAATCTGCTGCTGGTGCTGTGCAGTCAGCTGCTCAATCTGAGCCTTGTGCTCCAGAAGGAGTTCTGCTCTGACCCGGTTCACCACATCGTCCCTGTACTGCTGATTAATGCGCTCAGACCTTCAGAAACACACACACACTCACTAAAGCAGCACTGAGACAACGGAAAGACGTGGTGTTTTCTGAGCGGTACCGTTCTGCAGCTTCCTGCTTTTCCTGGTCCAACTCCTGGATCATTTCTCTCATTTTGCTGCACAGCTCAGAGTTAACAGACTTCAGCTTCTCCTCATTCTGTTTCAGCTCCTTATTCTTGTTTTCCAGCAACTGTAAGTTGAACAAATGAATAAACATGAGTTTTTTCTATGATTGAAACGTTTTTTTTAATATCATTACATTTTAAACAACACTCAACCTCAACTTGCTCCAGCAGGTGTCGCTGGTCTTCCTGCAGCCTGGTCAACTCTTCCTGGGAGTCTCCAGTCCTGTCGGGATGCTTTGCTTTAACCTAACCACACACAACCAAAATACTTTGTGATCAAAAACTGCAGCAATAAAGCCTTTAACCTGTAATCATGATGAATTAAAATAAATTTCCACTAATGGCCATCAGATGGCATCCTTACCGAGCTGCTGAGCTTGACTTCCTCTAACTGAGTCTGCAGCTCGTCCACTCGGGCCTGACGGTGCTGCAGCTCCTCCTGCAGCTGGTTGATCTTCCGTCTCTTCCCCTTCAGACACCCGAGGCAGCGCTGCATCTCCAGCTGCAGGAGCTTTAGAGCCTCATCTTTGGGCAGCTTAGAGTCTGACAGGTGAGCCAGCGCGGTACTGACAAAAGAAAAACATGTTACTGTTGAGAATGGTGCTGCTGAATTATAACAGGGGGACACATTTCCAGTGTGTGAAACCAGAAGACACGAAGACCTACCTGTGAAGCTTTCCATTTTTCCTGTTGCTTTTCTTCAGACCCAGATCCATGCAGGATTCAGACAAATGGTTCTCCCACTCACTGCTGAGGTCTAAGGTAATAACGCCATGCTTCACAGCAGATTCATACAGAGTGATCTGCTCTTTTAGATCCGCTATATCCTCCTTTAAAGATAAAACAGATTCAAACATTTGATTTGAACAACCAGGACCGTTTCCTCTGACAGAAGAAAAATAAAAAGCACAAACCTGAAAAACTTTGTTCATGTTTTCACTCAGGGCCTTGGCGGACTGAGCTTGCTGCAGTTTAATCTGCATTTGACTCGTCTCTTGGACCGAATCTGAAATAAACGTAGATCAATGTAAAAGTTGTTTGAAGTTGAGCAGAAAGGAGGTGTGCATGAGCACGTTTACAATGAGATTCTGTGCATGAAGGATAAGTGCAGCTCGTCACTCACTTGTCTGCAGCAGCTTGGCACACTGGTGCTGACTCTCCTCCAGGCGCTGAGACAGAGAGTTGACTACTTTGGCTCTCTCCAGATGCTCTTCTTCTCTCTGCCGTTCCAACAGCTTCACTTGCTCTCGTAGCTTCTGGCCAACATCAAACTGGAAACAACACAGAAGCTGACTAGACCGACCTTAACCCCCACCAGACGTAAATCACACACCGCTGGGACGTAAAATCGTTTTTCTGTTTCTGCCTGACGTCACCTGTTCGCTCAGCGCCTGGGAGGTAGAGTCTAGCTTCTGCTGTAAAGCCAATAGTGCCGCCTCGTGCTGCTCCTTCATGACGGCGAGGTCTCGGTCGTGTTGCTCTCGTGATTTGGACAGAGTGTCAGAACGGCACAGCTCCAGCATCTGCTGCTTCATGCTGTCCACAGCAGCATCAGCCAGCCTCTGCTTCTTCAGGTTCTGCAAACAAAGATAAACTGCTTTGACTTCAATGACAAAACAGCAGTAGAAATGCTCTAATGCATTCTGATTTCTTAAAGATGTGTCTAAATGTTATATATTAGGAATGAAAACGTATAAACTAGGCTTGAGACGGTTGTAAAGCGCTAACCTCCTGGTCTCTCTCTCTGAGGAGCTGAACTTGCTGTTTCACAGCCTGAAGCTTGTGCTGCATCTGAACCTCTCGTTCCTTCGCCTCTTCGATCAGTTGACTGGACTCCTTGTAGCTCACCGTCAGGCCGTCTTTCTCATCTAGTCACAAGTTGCAACATGATTTAATAAAAAAAACAACAAAAAAACACATTTTATAGTTTGATCTGATGTTAGTCATGTAAGCCTCTTTAAAATTTCAAGGTGATGGATTTATACTTGAGTTACTCCAGTAGTAAATTTTGTTCCGGTACAAAAACATTTGTATCTCATCAGAATAAACAGTTTTAATGCATATAAAAATGTATGAGCAGTCAATGAATGCTAAAAAGACACCTCCTTGTTGTGAAGCTGTGAGAGACACACCTTTGACTATTGCAAACTGATGCTCCAGATATCTCATGTTACGCCGGGAATCCTCCAGCTTCCGCTCCAAATCTTCAATCTGCCTCTGCTGAGCTTTGTTTAGAATCTGAAGCTGGGCGTTTTGCTCTCTGTCGGCGCTTTCTGGAAACACACCGATCATCTGACACTTACTTTTGAGAAGTATATAGAGACTTTCTATAAGATTGTACACAGTTTTTGAAGTTTGACTGAATGACAGTTTTATTTCACAGGTGAGATGTTTCTAATGTCTTGTCTTTAAACCCTTGATAGGTGAAAAATCCCAAGTAAAGTTTCTATTATACTTAATTTTTCAGCCAAAATCAAACCACTTTCATTTAATATATCAGAAAATAAATCCATTTATCTTTTACTTTGCATCCCTAAATTTGTTTTTCATGAGTTAGCATCAAAAACAGTTACCAAGGTGACCGATCACATATTTACCATTTGCTATTAATAAATTTACATTTTTACAACTTTGTGAAGTCTGGACCAGTTTAAAGGAGCAACAAAAGCAGCAATAATTGTGAGTTTTATACCTCAGAGTTTAAAATCACATTTTAAAAACAAATGAAGACTCACGTTGTGTTGAATCGAGGAATTCCCTCTGTAGGTGGCCAAACGCGTCTTGCTGAGAGGCTTGAGAGTTAAACACCTCAGGCTGGTGGACAGCATGATGAGGCGTATAACTAACCTTGTACTGGTTGGAACCTTCATCGTTCACTTCAGAGTTTAAATTCTGAAAGTAAAGAAACGCTGTGTCAGGTAAAGATGTTCGAGAACTAAATCAAAGCTAAATTGATTTAAATCAGAATAGCTGATCTTTTTTAAAGATTGTTTTTATGGGTTTTTGTTTTAAACACTGTTAGCTTAAAAAAATAATTAGTAACAGTAAATGAAAAAGTACACAACCTTATTGACTGATTGTTTTTATAGCACCCAAAACCACAGATAAATAAATTCTCGTTAGCTTGAACTCTCTTAGCTTAGCCTACACCTCTACTGGATCCCATGATCTGAAGCAGAGACACTTGTATTGATTTACTGTTACTGTCAATGTTTTCTTTTTATGACACATTTCAGCTGCAGCTGCAGTCTTAAACACGGGTTACTCAGATCATCCATGTAGAAACAGATCAATAATCACATTTTAAACTTCCTGGTTTTAAAGAGAACTGCTGAAGATCAGCGGTTACACTGATGCAGGCGCTCACTTACTTGAAACTGATGTCTGGTGTTTTGAGCCTCGTGGTTGTGTTCCCTCCTGTAGCCTTCTTCTCCGTGACAGTTCTCATAGTTGTCGGAGCCTTCGGGGTACGGCTGTGCCTCAGACTCAGTAGAAAAATCGCTGTTCTCTGTATATTTTTCTGAGCCAATGCTTGTGCACGGATACCTCTCCTGTGCAAATGGATGTTTCTGATTCCAGGTGTGAGGGAGCAGGTGTCCATCATCTTCATAGGTATACTGGTCATGAGAGCCTTGATCATAGTCAACATCATAGATCTGAAAAATAAACAAAAATAACTGTATTGCATTTTCTCTCCTTCTAGGAGTCAGTTATGAACACAAAGACACACTCTACCTGAGCATGAGAGGATGGACGTGCATGATCGGACCATTCTTGAGTCCACTTAGACTGTGGGCTGAGAGGAAAAAGCAACATTAAGTCACCTTATCACAGTGCAGAATTTCTGCATGTTGTAATCTACGCTGTGTCAACAGCTACGTGTGTTACCTGCTGCTGGTGTTTTTATTGCTGCAGTTAGAGCACTCCAGCTCTGGAGAGGAGGAGTCTCTGCTGTCTTCCAGCATGTCATCCTGCAGGTCCGTGAGCAGCTTGTGCAGCTGCAGAGAAAGCAGCACATGGAAATGACTCACTAATGTTGCTACGCAACCAAGTTATGAAATAACCCACAGCAAAAAAATAACACATAGCACCAATGAGTGAAATGAAGCAGCAAAAAGGTCAGTGGTGTAAAACCTTTCAAATAAAGTGTTTTCAAACATTATGGTTTAATTGTATTGGTCAGGATGAGATTTTATATTCTATATTCTACTTTTTACAACAATTATCTAATGATTAAGTTAATAATCAAAGTGTAACACAAGGAATTTATCAGAAACATTTTCAAATAATCTTAGGCTGATTATAGTCAGATTCAAATATTATTTTATAACTATGATTAATTATTTTGAGTTTTATAGACAGCTTTTAAACCACAATTTATATCTAAAACATGTAAGCTCTTCACAACAACAGCAAGACAAAGTCATGTGTGAGAAAACAAGCAAAGCCTGCTGGACTTACTTCCCACAAGGACTGCTGAATATTCCTCAGATCCTCCACAGTGTCCACGACTGAAGGACCCATTTTCACCACAATAACACATCTACCAGGAACATCAAACGTGGCTCGGTTCTAGCCATAAAGCCTCAAGATAACCACTAATATATCCTAATCAGTCTGCTGAGATGACCTTCTGTGAGAAACATTCAGAGTATGCCTTGCATGTTATCGGCTCCCTGTGGCATTGCTGCTTTCACTCCCAAAGAACTCCATTGTTTAAAAAAAGAAACATATAGCAAGGCTAACTGGAGCAGAAACATTCCAATTACTGGTAGCAAGCATTTTCCACTTGACCAGTTCATGTAGTAAGCAGGTTGTAAAAAAAAAAAAAAAAAAAAAGTTCATGAAAAATATTCAAAGTCCAAGTTTGCGCCTTTCTGCTGCACACTGGTAAGTTGTTCAGCAATCATTACTCCAGTCTTAACCAAGCTGAAATGGGGACAGAAGCAGAGACGAAGAGAGGGAAGGCCACAGGGCAGTGCTAGTTTCAGCATGACACACCTGGGAGCCAATAATAACTCAGACTCATGACACAACCGACTGGAGACGTGATTAACTAAGTGGATGTTTCACTGTGTGAAGCTGACAGTGACTGTGACGTTGAAACAAAACATACAACACCACGAACTCAAACCACCTCACAGAATTGCTATTATTATATGTTAAAGATCTTGTAAAAGGCTATTGGGAATGGGATATCCACTTTGTTTATGTTTTGACAACTCTTCACTCATTTTGCATTCAGAACTTGGCCTTTCTCAGATGAATGTTTTTTTTTTTATAAAACTAGTGTTAAACTACCTTAAATTGGATTTTAAGCACTTTGATAAACACATCATTTTAAATAAGCACAATTTGTTCTAATTTGTTGAAGCAAATCTATGAAAAGCATAAAATATAACACATGATATAGTGTTGTAGCAGCAACAAAGAAATTCCCTTAGAGCTTTTAGCTGAAAACCTTTCATATAGTAGAAGATCAGTTCAAGGATTACGCATCACTCAGGTCCTGTTAAAGTCTGATAGATTTCTTCCAAATTTTTAAAGCGTTGACAATCAGATACTGTTCATCTGTGAGAAATATGCTCTCATCAGATACAAGGACTGCACAAAAAACAAAAGATTGAAAAAGCAAGAAAAATTTGCAAGACCTTCAGAAAGACTTGAAACTACTTTTAAAGGATTCCAAGAAAATTGGACTCTTGATAAGCAAAGCAGAAGTTTAAATAATGGTAGTTAAGCTTTTGCACACTTGTGTATATGTGGATGCAAACTACCGCTGTGTTTTACCTCTTGCTCTCTTGCATAGTCTTCCTGGTCATATTCTTCTTCATCATGCTGAGTTTGAAGAGCAGCACTATCAAAATCTATAGACATTGTGTGCTATCTGTAGGGGCAAAAACGTTATTAGGTTGTTTAGCGAAGAACTGATCAGAAAGGAGTTGTCTGAGCAACTAGCAAGAACATAGTCAGGTATTAAGCAACACATTATGGTCACTAGTATGCATAAATATCACTTACTGATTAGACTGGTTTGAAGATGATTTTGTTTAGGGGGTCATTTCTATTTCTGAGTAACGTTCATATTTACGATTGCTAGCAATGATGCTGTTTACTACCTAGCTAAACTCATACCCATGGCCTTTCTAGCTTGAAAAAGAAACAAAATACCTATTTTTACCTGATTAAAATCCTCGTGGCGGATACATTTCCCTGAAACGTAAATCGTCTTGCCTCTGAATGCTTAAAGATACTTAAAGTGTAGCTGACTGCTCGTAAAACTTCGTGGATGAAACGCTATCCGTAGCTATCTAGCTAGCTTCAGCTAGCGTACTGCAGCAGACTCGCCCACTTTAAAACTCGCGCGCATTAGCAGCGCCAAACCTCTTTGGCTCTTTACGACAAAACGTCTTTACACACAAACTGTGTTAAGTCACCAACGCCCCTAGAATTATGTATACAAAACATATTTACTTGTATAAATTGTAATTTAATTATCAAAACAGACATGTTAGAAATATTTTATTTCTTAACTAGCACTAGCTAACCACGTTTCCATAGCAACACTGTGTGTAGCATTGTGGGTAATGTAGTTTTTTCCCCTGTTTATTCCTTTCACATTTTAATAAGAAACATTTAATGCAACATCTCAAATACACAGTTACATATTACAAAATGATCATTGACAACAACAAAAATGATCCAGTTTGAAAGATGCTGGTTCTTTCAATTATGTTGAAGTGTTAAATTGCTTTTAATTTATTTACATATTTATTCTAATGTGCCAGACGGTATTACACATGTAATCAATATACCAAATATTATTAATAAATTACTTAAAATAGCTTTGTAAAATATTTAAATACTAAATTTTGCTTTATACGGTGGCTCGTTTAGGACAAGTGTCACGCTGCTCTCTTCTTCGTCTTATTTTATGGCAGTTGGCAAGCGACTTTTATGCATTACCGCCCTCCTGCCACTCTTTTCTCAAAGGACTTCCGTATTTTCCCCTTCTGCTGTTCTAGAGTCAGTTCATTGGATAAAAACACCCATATCAACGCTGGCAAACTTCTAATTTTAACTGCCCGTAGTTCAGCGCTTTCGCATCCGGGTTTTCTACGTGACAGTCAGCTGATAGCAGCAAAGTTGAGTCAGAGCTTTCCTCTGTTTCACGACGAGAGATACTTTTACAAGCAGGTGAGCAGGTCAATATGTCTACAAATCCCCCAAAGCTGAAGATAGAAATCACTTCTAACGAAAGGTGAGTGACCGCAGCAGGGTCTGTCCAGGGGTGGTGCTGCAGATGTATCTTATGTGTGATTCATTCATTCATTTCTTTTTTTTTTTTAATCATTTACAGGCTGAAAAACATAAAAAGTGCTTTTGAAACTAAGTATGGAGAATCTCCCCTTTTCTATGCATTTGCACCTGGAAGGGTCAATCTAATAGGTAATTCAGTTTTAATCATTGTTTTAGAATTCTTTTATACATTGTGTATTCTATTGTTTTATCTGTATACATTTCTATTATTTGTTCGTAAAAATATTCAGAAATATGCAGAAAAAGACACAAAATGTTTTTTTTTTTGGGGGGAGAGGTTATTTCTGTAGTTGAACCAGTTGAACATCTCTGTCCTGTTTGTCTCTTTTACCAGGTGAGCACATTGACTACTGTGGATATTCTGTGCTGCCTATGGCTATTGAGCAGAACATCCTGGCAGCCGTGTCTGTGAATAACTCTGGGAAAATCCACCTGGCCAACACAAATCCTCAGTACCAGTAAGATCCAACATTTAGGAATATACTTTTGTTTTATTTTCCCTTTCCAAATGTTTTTCAGGGGTTTAAAATTCTTTCAGATTTACAGAAACATGTTTTCAGAAGGCCTGATGTCTGTTGGTTTGCAGGGATTTCACTGTGTCCTGCTCAGAGGACATCACCATCGACAAAGACAATCCAAAGTGGTTTTATTACTTCCTCTGTGGGGTCAAAGGTATCCAGGTAAGATGTTATAGCATAGTCAGCATAAATGATCTAATATTATATTATATATCATTTATGTAAATATTGTACACTATTAAAGGGATATATGATGGTGAAGGTTCTCAGTCATCCCCCTTGGATTATTAAAGGGATATATCTGTTCTAATTTCCCCTCCAGGAAAAGTTTGGGATCACTCGTTTGGCAGGAATGTCGTGTGTTGTAGACGGAACAATTCCTCCAAGCTCTGGTCTGTCCAGTTCAAGTGCCTTAGTTTGCTGTTCTGGTCTTGTTACCATGGAGGCCAACCAGAAGTCCCTTTCCAAGGTAAGGTACTCTTAATTGAACCAGATCTCCCAGCACCCTGTAAATGAAACTGAGACAAAATGTAAAGAATTAAGATGGTAAAATATGACTTCACTCACTCAAATAAACACCTTTCATGCCATCAGAGAGTTTTTGACAAAAAGCACATTTGCCTTTTGGAGCTTTCTTTGGTGTTTATCATCTTTTTTTTCTTTCATAAAATCCCCTCTCCAGGTGGCTCTAGCTGAGATATGTGCCAAATGTGAGTGCTACATCGGGACAGAGAGTGGAGGAATGGACCAGTCCATATCATTCCTGGCAGAGAAAGGAACTGTATGTAGGTTTTTTTCCATAATGTTAGTGATTACTGTCAGCAAATTCACTCAAATCATTTCTAGAATCACATAAAATAATAATTTGATCACTGCAAAAGCTCTGCTTTGTTTCTGAACACTTTAATAGTCTTTCACATACTTTGATTCGCTGTTTCATCTCTTTTTTTAACATTCTCAAATGTGTCTCAGGCCAAGCTGATAGAGTTCCAGCCTCTGAGGGCAACTGATGTCCAGCTCCTAGAGGGGGCTGTGTTTGTGATTTCCAACAGCTGCATTGAGATGAACAAAGCTGCTACTTCTCACTACAACATCCGTGTGGTGGAGTGTCGGATCGCCACAAAGGTACGCAATCCTGCCCTGTTGGTTACTGTTCACTTAGGTGTAAACTTTTTCATTAACGTAAAAAAACTGCATTAAATCTAACAACGTCTAAACCAGCAATATTCCATTATGCTTCTTTGTGAATCCAGATGCTTGCGCAGGTGCGAGGTCTGGACCCGAGTGGGCTGATGAAGCTGGCTCAGGTTCAGACGGAGCTGAAGGCCTCCCTGGAGGAGATGCTGGCTCTGGTGGATGAAGTGTTGCATCCTGAGCCGTACAGCCGTGAGGAGGTCTGTAAGTTGCTGAGCATCACTTCAGAGCAGCTCTCCACCGAGCTGCTAAGCGCTAACACACAGCACCGTAAGTAACAATACACATCTGTGTGGTTGCTGTTTATCCTCCTGTATCTAAAATACATAAGAACAGTTTAGAGCTGCTGATCAGATCACTTTTTTGTAATACAAGTTTTGCTTTTTTTTTTTTTGGCATTTTAATAAATCAAATCTATCACTAAAAGAGATCACTAAAAACTACCCTTTAAATCTCATTGGATTATCAGATTTGAATTTATTTAGTGGTCACCACAGTTTATGGCTGCATCAGAATCTCTTTAAAAGTGCATAATAATGAGCTTTCCCTCGTTTCTCACAGTGACGCACTTCAAGCTCCACCAGCGAGCCAAGCATGTTTACGGAGAAGCTGCACGGGTGATGAAGTTTAAGAGCATTTGTGATTCTGGATCTGCTGAATCCTTAAAGCTGCTCGGAGCGCTGATGAACCAGAGCCATGCAAGCTGCAGAGACCTGTATGAGTGCAGCTGTCCTGAACTGGACCAACTGGTGGACATCTGCCTGTGAGTCCTGCTCGATCGATCAATCAATCAATCAATCAAAATTTTATTTGTGAAATAAAATATTTAATACCGAGTCTGACATTTTGAAGCTTTTGAAAATAAACATCAAGAGAAGCTTCTGGGTTAATTTGCAAGATCACCTCTTGTGTATATAAATTCATATAAAATCATTTATCCTATTTCGTCTTACTATATTATTTTTCAGCTGTCCAAATACTTTCTCTGATCATTTTATTTTTGGAGGTGGTTTTCCTCACTTTGAACTTTTTATAAGAAGAGAAAATATGATTCAGGGTCCTTACAAGTGCTTGAAATCCTGGAAAATGCCTGAATTTTAAATAAAGTGCATGGAAATGTAACTACATTTTTTGTAATGCAGTAGCATTCTCTATTACAAGAAAAAAGATAAGGGCACCTATGTTTGTGTCCATCAACAAGTAAGGTGATTAAAAACCTTTACATTTCACCTTGAAAGTGCTTGAAAAGTGATTTTTATCTGATTTGAATGAAAATCTATTTATTTTCATCTAGTGCCACCATGTGGTCAAACCTTTAAATGTATAAGAACATTTTTAATCAACAAAAACTCAGTAACATTAGCTTTAAGTGCTTAATAGCACAGTTAGCATGCAAGGATACATTAGCATGCTAACATTAGCTGTTCTGTTATTTTAGCATTTGTTTGACAGCATTTGAAAGCAGCACTGTGCTAACACATCCTCACACATACAAACTTTAAATATTTATCAGACTTTATTCATTTATTTTGTTATATCAATATTGTGTTAATGTAAATGTGCCAAACTTATTTTTATGATGTATGATTAGCCCAGATTTTCACTTTTCTAAGTTTTTTGGTTTTACGTTGCTTGTTGAATGCTTTATGTCTGCAGCCAAGTCTAACATCTATCGCTACGTCCCTTTCTGCTGTGATAAAATTACATTTTCTTCTCTTTATCATCTCTTTCATGCTATCCTGTGCATCACTTAGTCACCTACTCTCTACATTTTTAATGAGGGTTAATGTTACTTAAAGCTGATGTTCAGCTGAAATATTGACTCTGTTGTTTCTTCTGCTGGCAGGAAGTCGGGGGCTGTTGGTTCCCGGTTGACAGGCGCAGGTTGGGGAGGCTGCGCTGTCTCCATGGTTCCCATTGAGAAGGTGGAGTCTTTTCTACAAGCTGTCAGGGAGGCTTACTACATCCCTGATCCACACAGAGCAGCGATGGAGAAACAGAGTTTGTTTGTAACAAAGCCTGGTGGAGGAGCTGCAGTTTTACTGGAGGAGTGAAACGTCTTTTACGTTTGTTTATACTGAAATCGTTTACTTTAAAATCAGCTGATGGACGGGGATAAGTGATTCTTTTATGTGTGACCTAAACATTCAGGAGATGGAAATTGTTTACCTTAAAATTTTTCAGGTAGAATTTCAAGGGCCAAAAAGATGTGATTTAGTTTTTTTTACCTATTTGTCAAACACACTCATGTCTTAGAATCAAATATTCTTTAAAAAAAACAATCAATATGCAACTTATAAAATCCTGAAGAACAAATTTATTAAAAGCAAAAAAAGATATTTTAACAATGACATAATCTGTTCTGATTTAACTGGGGATTACATCCGAATAGAACAATAAATCTATTTTTTTTTAAGTGTTCAAGTTTGAGTGAGAGTTTTAGCCATGCATTCCAGTATTACACCTTTAAATACATTCAACATAAATCAAACAAAACCATACAAGGTATGGCCGATTCACACCTACAACATTTTTGTTTTACTAACTGCATAAACAAAGGCTAAATGTGTTATTAAACGTAATACTTTTGTGCTTTCTGAAACGATTTTAGATTTCTTCTGCATGGAAAGGATAAAATATAGTTTGTTTTTTGAATCCAGACACTTGGATTTGATCCCTCAGATCATCTAGTTTCAGATCTAACATTCACGTTCACACTGATATAAAATGAGGTACGTTTGTGTTGACGATTTGAGTCTATTGTTACTCAAAGGAAGGACACTCGTAGCTTGTGCTTGGGTCTGTCAGAACCATAAACATGGGATTATATTCTGACTGATTTACTTTAAGAGTTCAGTCTGTTTGCTGTTGCCTTGGAGTCTTTGTGGCTCTGGAGTTGTCTTCTGGTGCATCTATCCTTTCCTGGGAGATGCAGGAAACTTCGTTCTTTCTCTTTAGCACATTTTCTATCCAGTTGGAGCCATTTGTTATTCTTTCCAGTGAGCAGGCAGACGAGACTATGCTCCTTCTCATGTTTTTGCCTGAGGTGATCAGCTCGCCGTAGCCCTGCTGGTGGGAGAAGGCATAGCCGGAGCGCCTGGAGCTTGTCCTGCGTACTCTCCTCAGGCTCTGCTCCTGAGGGCCCTGCTTCTTCCTGGACTGCTGTAAATAGCGAACCTGTGAAACACAGCAGTCATTTTCTTCTCATTAGTTATTAAATTCTGATGAATTTATTTTGGCATTTTGTACGAGATGAGGAGAGCTGCTCCTGTCCATCACCGCTGCTTTACCTTGTCTGTTAAAGTTGGGAACAGGTCACCTTTCAGAAAGCTAACGACTAAACCGGGCACAACACACACTACTGTGGTGAGGAGGATGACCAACCACACCCCCTTCTCTGAAAGACAGTTATAGGCCGCACCTGATGAGACACAAACCCAAAGTTATTTAGGCTTCATTTCCATCCATCAATAATAATGTCGCACTGAGCAAAACTCACCAATAAATGGGAAATTATTTGGAAAAAGACCAAATAAACCATAACTTTGCATTGCAAACAAAATGGCAAAGTACACAATCAGACTCCCCCAAACAAAGAGATGATTGACAGCTGTCCAGTAGTGGGTGTCAAGTCCAATCTGTTGGCAGAAAACATCACTCACTTGATCGTAGAGTCTCCTTTTAATTTACAGAATCACTTCTGTTTGTTTAGAAACTCACCTGAACACTTACAACGATAACCAAAGTAGTCGCTATTGTGACAGCAAATGTTTGCTGGTCTGAGAAGTTGGAGCCGTCTTCTTTTACCACAGCAGAGAAGGCTCCGTAGGGAATGAAGAAGAGCAGGAAGGATGTAGTCACCCCCCGCAGCGTGCAGAGGAAAAATTGGCGCTTGTTGAAGAGGAGGTTCTGCTGGCCGGGTTTGTACAGGCTCGGGTAGCGAAGGCTGTTCTGGTCGTTGACGTCCTATAAAATAATAATTAGAAAGCCATGTTATGTTAGGAATTTAGGTTTTAAGGGAAACCCTTTGCAAACATAGTTTTAAATTAGACAAATACTGTATTAATTACCTGATCAAAAAGTCCCATTGCCAGTACTGGTAAAGAAGTATAAACGATATTGAATAAGGTGATAAACCACTGGTCGTACACGGTCTGTGGAAAGAACACACATTATCCACTTACTGGAACTTTCAACAACCATAAGAGTTCTGTCTTCTTACCTGTGCTGAGAAACCACAGAAGAAGCCGTACCAGAAGTGTACTAGGGTAAAGGCAAAGTTTTTGTAGAAGAAATAGCCCAAAAAGTTACACATCCGGAAGTAGGACCAGCGTCCGTGAACCAGCAGCAGCCTCCGCAGGTATCGGAACTGAGCGAAGGAGTAATCCGACGCCAGAACGGCCTGCATCCCCTCCTGCCCGCTGATGCCAACACCGATGTGAGCAGCTGAGAGAACACATAAAGGGGGTCACTGCCCTTCAAACATTGTGAAAAATGATGATGCTAACAGATTAGTAGTACTCTGAGAAAACAGACAAATGTTGAGGTTTTGAATTGCAAAAGAAAGGTCTGCCAGGCCTGAAGTAGATGTTCTTATAAGTCAATGCACAATAACTAAATATAAATGAGTCAATTTTGTAATGAAGTTTGACTTGATTTAAGCATCCTGGAGATCTAAATCTGAAGCTTTTGAATTAAAACAGGCCTAAAGTTGTATTTCTCAGTATGGGAAGAACCAGGCTGAGCATGCATAGTCAAAAGAAGGTGGGGTGTCCTAGTGGCTGTGTGTGGGGCCTTGGGGGTCTGAGACGGTGGCCATAGGTGAGGGCCTGGTGGCTTGGGTTCTGGGGTTTATCGTCCCCAGATGGGAGTCTGAGCTGGGCCTAGAATTAAGGATTATTGACGTTTGTGGATCAAACATAATAACTACACTAGCAACCTGCCATCACAGCTACAGGAAGAAAAATGTCTTTTAACACATCTAACAGAAAAAACACTTTTTTTTCCCCAAAATGTAGCCTGTTATTTGCTGTAACTAAAGCCCATTTTACAAAACACTTTCCAGCTCAGACACCTTGTTCTTGTCCAAGTGTGATTCATGCAAAGCAGAATAAGTTTCTGAAGGCAACCTGTCACTGTTATGCCTCAAGCAAGAGATAGAGACCGTAGCAGAAGCAAACTGATTTTGCTCTGCATGTCGGTCTAGCCACGCTCCATTAGAGCATCAGCAGGTCCGAACAGTCTTGTGTCAAACAAAGATTATGGCAGCTTGTTGGAAACGGCTTTGGCATCAACTTAGGACTATTTAGAGTTGAACATTTCTTGGAGTCAAGAGCAGATAGAGGCACTTAGGTCCTTTATTTAGAAAAAGGATGTATTTGAGTTTTGACAGTGCATGGCGACAGACTGCCCCGTTGACTGACATCTGTAGCAGTGAGTACGTCACGCTGTTCATTGTCCAGTGTCACGCGGAGACAGCTTGAAAAACAACCATAGATCCCGCCCCATGGCTGAGATCTGTCTATGGGTCGTGGTCAGACTATATATTCACATACATAGGCTGGCTTGCTAGGGTAAGTGAGAGAGAGGGTAGTCACAGGGCAGAGTAGGTGTGTAGGTGTTGAATGAGGGGTGTTGCTAGCAGTGCTGCAGTCTAACGAGTGGTTTTGCTACACGGACTTTATTGACTCAAAGGAGCATGAAGTAAGAAGGACACCCTGTGGTCAGATTTGGGTACTGCAGTCCATCTATCAAAACAAACAAGACAGCTCTCAGCAACTGTTGCAAGTTATGGATCAGTGCCAGAAAATTCAAGAAGACAAGCCAGTCATACATAAAAAGTTGATAAATAGATAAATACATTTCACTGTAATATCCAGTTGCTGGTAATTGATAAAGTGGCTTGAGATTTTTTAGAATCAAATATTTTTTCTAATTAACTTAGCCTTGTTAGCTCAACATTAGCCCCCTCTACTCTTCTTTACCCAATATTAGAGTAAAACAAAAACTGTTGTACTTTCTTTTGCTTATAAAGTTTTTGCTTCAGGACTATTACTTTTACTGGCTTCCAATATGTCCATACCGCTGCTGCTTTTGGCCAACTGGTGTCAAATCACAAATGCTGGCGCAGACATAGCAACCTTGCAGGCTCATATATGATTGGTTCTGGAACCAGGAAGTATGGCAGTGGGACAGATTATAAACAATGACTACATCCCTTTGCAGTCATTTTAAAAGGAGAAAAACTGACAGCCCCCAGCTGGAGAAGGAAAACTGTTTCAATGTAACCTTCCAACATGATTGAGACATTAGACTGTTTGGTGATTATTTCACTGTAGAATTATTACTTATTGCACCTTTAATGTTCATAAGCACGTCTAGCAGAGAAGAATTTTCCAGTGAGATTTATTTATGTAGCAAATTAACTGAGACAGAACATGAAATCAGATGTAAAAAGATCAAACTCTGACAACACTGAGATGATAAAACCGTCATACAAACACCCTTTTATGAGGTGATTCTACTATCTTCATAACTTGAGTGTAACAATACAGGCCTGTTATACTCTGGACTTACTCTTGATCATGCTGACATCATTGGCTCCGTCTCCTACAGCCAGGGTGACGGCCCTCTTGTGCCTCTTAACCAGCTCCACCACCTGAGCTTTCTGCAGGGGGGTGACCCGACAGCAGATGACCGTTTTACACAAACAAGCCAGATCCAACAACATGTGCTCCAGCTGGGGCTCCAGAGCGAGGGCCTGCAGGGCAAACACATCCATCACACCTGTTCAACATATTATATCAGTCCTAATAAAGGCAGACCCCTGCAGAGGCGGCACCAGCGAGCTGTGTTTCGTGCACACACAGCCTGAGGAGCAGCAAGGGACCAGGAAAGGGATGTTAATGAAAGCTTGTGATAGCGCTGACGGCCCTTAGTGGCCCAGTGGCTCTGAGCTAATTAGACTCTGTTTAGTCAGCAGTAGGTAAAGAGACACCAGATTCAGCAGAAAACACACAAACAGCAGTTAAACCTGCAAGCATCACAAAAAAATAAAATCAAGGGAGGGGGGTCAAAATCAAGATGATTGCATTGAAAATATTTCTGTACAGTTTAAAATACATCTTATTATCTCACCAGACTGTGTCCATTGATGACTAAGGCATATTCTGCAATAATAGCTTCTTCAAACACAGAATCATCTCCAAACATGTCAGCCTTCTCCGCGTCTCCTGAGCTGCTCACCCGACTCAGACCGAGGATCTGCTCCTTAGCACTTCTGAGGGCAGATAAACAGTAAACATTTAATTCTCTGTGCAGGATTTTAATTTTTTTATGAGCCAGAAAAAATGTGTTATAGAAAATAAAAATGGTTGATTTTAAGATTTTTTAAAGCAATTTTCTAATAAATCAGTAAACACAACAAAACATATCCTTTACATGTGAGTGTGTGTGTGTGTGTACTACGAGTTACCTGAGCTGCTGCTGCACCTCCAGCAGTGTGTGTCCTGAGATAATAAACACCTCGTTCATGTCGTCTCGCAGCATGTTGCAGGAGTAACCGATGTTCATGGCAGTTTCTAAAAATTGAGAGTTCAAAGCTGAGTAGTGTTCCACAGATCAGTAATACTAAAATGCATCTTGGTTTCCATCTACCCAGCTTGTCCCCTGTTAGAACCCAGATCTTGATATCGGCTAGATTCAGACATGCGATCGTCTCTGGAACTCCGTCCTGAAGCTTGTCCTCGATTGCTGTGGCTCCTAGAAGCTTCAACAGGTCAGCAGTCGGTCAGTCAGTCTGCAGCAGCTAAACCAGACCGACCGATGCAAGGATGCAGACAACAGGATGTCAGCTTTACCTTCATCTCCCGCTCCATCTCCTCGTAGAGAACGTCCAGCTGCTCGTCACGGTTCTCAATCACAGTGCTCGCATAGTGCAGCTTCTTCATCCAGACCTCATAATAGTCTTCATCTATGTCTTTGTAGGCCAAAGCTAGCGTACGAAGCCCTTCTCCAGCAAACTCCTACAGGAAAACAAACACAGCTAGGTGTGATGAGTCACTCGATTAATCAACGCTCCAGGAATAAAAGCTGCAGCAAAGAGGTGCATCTTTTAGTAAAGATGTTCATTTTCATGGTGCCAAGAGGAAAAAATAAGTGCATCATTAAAAAGAGATTATGTGTAATGAGGAAAATGTGCTGTTTTAATACAAAAGCCCATTGTTTTTATTTAAATTTAACCGTTTTCTTTGTGTTTTGTCCATCAGATAGTGCTTACACTGAGGTGTTCTGAGGTAGTATACATGATGTCTTCGTTGGATGGATCCAGACGATCAAAGATGATCGTGTCAGCTCCTTTGCAGTACAGTTTTATTTGTCCTTCAGGGTTTCTCACTGATTCAGAAACACAGACAGAGAACTAATATTACTTTTAGACGTACATGGACACACAGAAACAGGAACATCTGGACATGTAAAGGCTTAATATAAAAGAATAATTCATAAAAGTGTAAAAGGACATATTTGATGGACTTCACAGTGGATTCTGGTGTCAGTTTGACATTTTATAAGTAAGACCTAACCAATGACACTCATTCTCTTGCGCACGTTGTTGAAGTCCAGAATGGCTAGCAGCTGGTAGGTGGCAGCTCGTCCCATCTCACACAGCGTGATGGTTTCTGGGGTTCGAGCTCGGAAGACGAACCCAAAGTTCCTCGCTGCAGTCACCAGCGCTCCCTCATCAGGTGACTGGGCCTGGTACACCAGGTTCCCTTCATTTGAACACAATCAGAAACCATCAGTTACACTGAACAGCTTCAGTTACTTATTGTTGTTGAGCTGTACCTTCACTCTTCTCCTCTGGCATGACGGTGTGACACAAAGCCAGCAGTCTGAAGAACTCCTGGACAGCAGGATCCTCCTGTTTGACGGCTTCAACCAGGCTGCTGTCGTAAAACCTAAATCCTTTGTCGCAAAGAGGGTTGAAGGAAAAGTCCACGCAGGCTGTTTTCTGAGCACACAAAACTCATTTTTAAATCTTGTTTTACATTTGGTGTCCAATTCTGCTGCTTTAAACCACATACCTCTGTAATTTCCACCCTGTGATTAAATTCATCATAGGCGTCGCCTAAAAACAGGAGCACAAGCACTTCATCATTTTGTCCAAGAAATATTAAGCTTTTACTGTTTTCATTTTTGTTTTTTAAGAGAGTGTTTTAATTGATTTTACTTTTTAAAGAGAAAATAGATAATAGTAAGTGTTTTGTCCTGACATTTAAAGCAGTAAATCTGATTATTTTCATTAACCTTAAATGTCTGCAGCTGCAGATAGGACTTCTTGCTTTAAACTAAACTAAATGAATGTGTTTTAGCAAAAATGTTGTAATAAAATAATAACATTTTAAGGAAAGTAAAGGTATTGTAAGAAATTTGGAGAAAAAACATCTACTTGTAAATGTTGAAGACATTAGAGCAGAAGATCCTGATGAGTAATAACACACTGGTCACACTTCAGATAAATGTGTAAAGTGTAAAATTGCCTATTTAGATTTTTTTTGTATTTAACTCTTTTACCAAGTTATTCTTAGTGTGGAGAGAATCAATAACTAATCGTACCGTAGCTCTGTCCATTAATGGAGCACTTGCTGAACACCATGATGTTCTGCGTGAGCGTGCCGGTCTTGTCAGAGAAGATGAACTCCACCTGCCCAAGCTCCTCGGTTAGGGTGGTGGTTCTTGCTTCAGCGGAGGTGTTCGTCTGATCGTGGTACATCTTCTGGTCCCAGTTGATGAAGAAGCTGTGACCGAGCCGTAGGACCTCCACACTGAGACGAGAGTTTACCGTTCAGTTTATGGGATCAGAAAGTCTGGACAATGTTCTTTCAACAAGAATTAGACATATTGTGTATCTATAAGAATAATGATAACGTTCTTTTTCTTTACCTGACATACAGAGAGATGGGCACCACGGTGTTGAGGATGATGATATAGGACCAAAAGGTGAGGAAGCCAGAGAAGACAGCACTGTTCTTAAACTGCTCCCAGGGCAAAAACACCTCAAACTTTCTGCCGATCCAAGTCTCCCAAATTGTGTTTCCAATAGCCAAAACAACTCCCATACAAATGAGGAAAGCAAAGATCTGAAATATAACACAATATTTTTAAAGGTTAAACAACAATGACATATCTGACAGCCTGTAATTGTGTTATGATTGCGTCTCTTACCCATAAAACCAGAGTGTTCATTAGCTTGTCAATGCTTGTCCTCTTAAATTTAGTTTTTCCACAGTTTTGCATCAGTTTGGTTTGCAGCCCTGTTGGATGCAAGAAAAAACCCTCATCATCCTTTAAACATGAGAGAATAATTTACAAATATGGAGAGTAAAAGGGTTAAAATAGAAAAATACCAGCAAAGATGACCATTCCAAAGCACCATTCAGTGTTTCTGAGAACACAGCCTCGCAGGAGCATTTTTTCATTATCCAGAGAGTATTTATTGTTGTTCCAGAATAAAGTTCCAGTAAACCTATCCAGCTTGTTGTTTGGTGGCTCACAGATGACTTCTCCTGAGGAATAATGACAAAAAGAAAAGGGACATTTAAACATCAGTCAGGAAAATTACTCTAGGTCATTTTGAAAAGAGACACAAATAAATCGTTTCACGTAGGTGAGCATTCATTTTATACAGAAAAATGAACAATGTGCATCACCTCACCATCAAAGTCCATCAGTTTTGAAACATCTCCCAGACCTGAGGTGACACTCAAAGCCTGGCGGACTTTAAGATTTGTCTCGCTGTTCAAGGAAAAATCACAAATTACAAATCAGCTAATAGACTTTCATGATTTTTTTCCTTTAATTTGCTCATTTAAGGTTACATAACTCACCCATCCAGCTCTGCAGTCTCAATGTAACACAGACCATAAGGCTCGCTGCTACACAAGAGCAGGATGTCTGCCTGCATGTAAAAAACCCAAAACGAAACACTCAGTAAGCAATAACTCCTTTTGCAACAGCAGCCTAAACATGGCAGTCACTGCAATATCTGTTTTTACATCCGACAAAGATAACCCGAGTTCTCAAATCGTGATTTAATTTATTGATGACAATCAGCTACACAAACAAACATGGTTTTGTGTGGAAAAAAGTAATTATTAATCTTGTTAAATCATGAATTAACTGATAAAACTTGGACAGAACATGTATGGCAGCATATAGGCTCAAAGATCTCAAAAAGCAACACAGCATGCCCCATTCTAAAAAGAAAAGAAAAGAACCTAAAAGAGCATCTAAAGCCCTGCAGGCCTCACTTGGTTAAGGTATTGATTCTGCTGTTTTAAGTTTCACATTAGGTCATATTGATTTGGATAACTTTTTTTCATTGAAAACATGTGTTTTGTATTTCCTCATGTCATCTTTGTCTGATGTGGAAAATTGTTAAAAACTAAAAAGTTAAAACAGAAGTAATCTGGAATGGGGCAAATACTTTTAAAATCACTTTATACAGAACAGTTTGCAGCGCATGGATGTTTAATTTACTCACAGCAACAAACTGATTATTCTCCAGCTTGATGATGTCCCCGACTCGAACATTCATCCATTTCTCACTCTGTAAACTTAAAAACAAGTTCGAACGATTGTTGGATTTGATTTCACAATAGTTTAGCAAAACACTTAAATATAAAAAAAACACGCTAATTATATTAAATAAAAAAACGTTACAGTTTTTTTCGATTGCTAAAACTCAAGATGAGAACCTGAGACTGTCGGTTATTGACCTGCTGGTCGCTCTTGTGTCGGAACTGAAAATTACAAAACGATTTAACAAAAACAATTAGTAATATTTTGTAACTAATAAGTCAGAGTAAAGAAGAGGAACTAACAAAATCATCAGTAGCATCTTTGACGGCTGTAATTGCCAGCACCAAAACCAAAGGCACGATGGTTGTGAACCAAGACAGGGAGGAGATTTCTGGAATTAACTGTTGAAAAAGACACGTTTGTGTTAGTTTGACCTCCAGAAAGCTGAGATCAGACCAGTGGGGGTTTCTTTTCATACCTGCAGTATCAACAGAACTACAAAGTACGCGTTTGCCACCCTCTGGAACTGCTCAAACAAGTTGACAGGCAGGAAGGTGAAGATGTTGTACTTAGATGTTTTGATGCGATTGTCCTGAAGAGGAGCACATTCAGACACACAGATGATGAAATCCTGCAGCTATAGGGCCAACTTGTGCAATTTTGAGGTCTACTTACAGCATAGGAGAACTTGTCGTTGTATTCTCGAGCGTTAGCTTTTACACGGCGTTCCTTCTCTTGAAACACGAGATCAAAACCCAATCATGAACATATAACATAAACATGTTTCCTTAAAATGTTCTCTGTGATGGAAGGTGAGTCGTGATGCTATCCCACTGTCACCTAACGGTATTCCTTCATTTAAAATGCATGTTCTCGGTTGTTATATTCCTGTTTTAAAACTATTAAGTTATAATTAACTAGATCTATTTTTGAAGGCACAAAAACTAAAGTTTGTTTTATTTTTGGAAATCAGCTGTGTGTAGCTCTTATTAGCGTTTCCTTCTCAGGTCTCAGATATACATTATACCACTCAAAAAGTAAAGATTGCTCTGAGCTTTCTTTGCACTCCAAGGTGAAAACACGATTTCATGCAATCCACTAACAATCTGATCAATTTCAAAAGCACTTAAATTGAATGCGTTGACATTTGAAAAGAAGATCTACGTGTTTGCATAAAGGCCTTTTATCAGCAGCTGTCAGTCGTCTGCATCAATCTCCTGGTTTGGCCACTAATCCAATTTATTAATAATATAAAAGTAACTGATTATTAGAAAGTGCTTCTGCAGGATGGGTTCAGGGGCTTTGGATGAGGTAAAACAGGAGGGGAAGTGTGCTTGAGGAAGGAAGGCTATCAACAGATTTAGCAACACCAAGATGTCATCATCATGTTTTACCTGTTTCTGGGTAACTGACTTAAAAAAAGAGGGACTTTGCAGGAATCAGGTTTACAGAATCAATAAGTGAACAACTCACTTGTTTCAACATGCCCACTGACTACGCTTCTTCTGCTCCTCATGTCACAACAGAAAATATACACTTAACAAACACCACCAGCCTTAGTCTCAATGACAAAATGTATTCTTTATCAGAAACGATCTCATGTTCCCTTCGCAGGACAACCCGGCAGACACCAGTTGTAGCGAAACAAGGTTAAATCATTGTTGAATTATGCATTAAAACATGCAGTGAGCGGCAACAGGACAGATGATCTCACACTTCAGCTGAGATCATCCAGATATCAGTTACTACTATGCATTAATAATTAAAACTTGTTGTTCAGAGGATTCTTCCTGCACAAGAATGGTTGGCTTCTTGCCTCATTTGGCAAGAAACTTCTGCTAAGGTGTAGGTAGGCCTGCGTGCGTGTCCAAACAGCTCACGGTGAGGCTTGTGTTCTGGGAAAATTCCCCTTGAGTCTCATCCAAATATAGGGAGCATTTTATGGCATTGAGAGGAAAAAAAACATGAAAACACGTGTTCTGTCCCTGAGAAACAATGTCATTCCACAACACAACATAGAGAAGGTTGTTGTTAGATGGTTAGTAAACTTGACATATCTGGCTTCATCTACTCTTATTTTCTTGGTTAAATAAAACAAATAAAATAATAAAATAAAAAACCTTACCAACTTGATGGGTTCTCCTCCAGATTGGCATCTTCTCCTGGGAGTTTCCCAGACTTTCCCTATAGCAGACACATAATAAACACCTTAAAGTGGACACACTGATTGGCAGGATGAGCAATGTGACAAAGTTTTGTTTTTTTCTGTCCAGATTAAACTGATACAAGCAGCAGCAGTGGATAAATCCCATGAGACAATTAACAAAATAAATCAGGTGAGCGGTTTCCATGGTCCCTGTGTTTATTAGAGGAACACCTGTTTCTCTCTTACCTTGCACAAGTTTGTCACAGACGCAGTCTTGTGTTGTCTCCATGAATCCTGCCAGTCTAGCTTTTTTATTCCCCGCGCCTCATCTCTTCACATCGCTGCACCTTCAGCAGCCAGCCACGCACGGACGCGTGAGTCAACAAAGCCGCGGTGCCACTGCGGAAATGAAGGAGGAGTGGGCTGAGGAGGGAAAATGGTGCAGGCTGGAGAAAAAAACAGAAATCCTCTCACCGAGAGAGAAGACGCGTTTCTGAAGCAGCAGGGAGATCACACCGGGGAGAGGCGCAAGTCTGCGCGTGAGCGTGCGTCTGCGCGCACGAGCTGTGAGGAGCATCCTTCTGTTCCTGCTTGTGAAGGAACCAGAACTGAGTTTATTAGCAACATTACTGAGTTACTGAGAGGAAATGCTCAAAAATTCGCAACCCAAACTCTAAATTAGAAAATAAATAATAGAAAAATATTTTCAATTTTACTTGTTTTATAGTTTATCCTCATTTTAATAATAAAAAACAGCATAAAAACAAATGACTATGTATTACAACTTAGAACAATATAGGGAATTAATAATTCTCTCTTCTGTACGTTCCTTTCAGATTTAAAAGAAAGTTTATAAGCATCTTTAGAACATTTCAAAGGGGAGCCCATAAAAGCCTCTGCAGCGCCATCACCTGGTGCATATGTAACAGTGCAGACTGCAGAAACACCCATGTGTGGGACTTGGTGTAGTGTGTTTGTGTTGTTGTTGTTGCAGCCATCTGCTCTGCAGAATTAAAATAAAAACCAGGTACTTCCAGCATTATAGAAACAAAAGTAAAAATAATCTTTCATTTCAATATTCCACTGAGGAGACCATGGACAGCTCCTTTAGTGGCAGACTGAGACATCCAGAACGCTACCATAGGTCATTCATTCCCACTGCAGTAAGAATGTAGAACTCCTCAGTTTAACTGTTACTGGCATTATCCCTTTACACACTAACGTCAGTGCTATATTCAGTATGTGTGCAATACCCGTATGCACATTTGTATATCTGTCCTTTATGTTGTTTCTTCTTGGAAACTCAATTTTCTATTTTATTAATTATTTTAATTGCTGAAGGTTACAATAATAGCCTACTGCCTTTGTGTATTTACCTGTATCATTTTTTCCCTATTCTCTAAGTGTATGTGCTGCCTTAACGAGTGAATTTACCTACTGTAGTGTCAATAAATTCTATTCTATTCTATTCTACTGGAAATTAGACTACTGGGAAATCACTCCCATTGTCCCTTACTGTATCTATTATTTCTATTTCCCAGAATGTTGTATAATGGTATTTTATACTAAATGAAATTACTTTAAAATTCTGATGGTGACTGTTAGGAAAATGCAGGTTTATTTTGCTTTACACATCCATACATGCTGGATTTTGTTATTTATAGGATGATTAACTTTTTGAAATGATTTGTAATAGGAAACACTAAACAATATGCTTTTTTTATCCAGTCTCCTTTCTTGGATTACACCTGTTAACTTGACCGTAATGTGGACAGAAGAGGCCTTTTTGCTATGATAGTCACCGATCCGGTTTTCCTGGTCTTTGGGTCCTCCCAGTTTGTCTTTGACCCCTAACGACATGTTACGCTCAGAAATGATCACAATCACTAAATAAAATGACCAGAACAATTATCATTGAAATATATTTAAATGTAGCATACTTATTTCCATTTAAGTACAAGGTTGCCATATTACACATTAAATGCCAATGATTTCTTTTTTGTATGTATAACAGACAATGCTCAAAACATGCACTGTGAAAAACAAACTAGTGTTCAGAGGGCAAAGCTGGGGCCTGTGGGGAATATAAAACCACCTGATGTTATTATTACTAAAAGATAATCCTGCTCCAGAGATCAAAACTTATCAAGATCAAGTTTATTCTCTAAAGTTACTCACTCCCCTCTGATCATTTGAATCAAACAAGCTGATAAAAGATACAAAGTTAAATAAGTTTACATTTCTGTCTGATATAAAGCATTATTGCATAATTAAAGAAAAAGCTGATTAACTCTTAAGATCTGATTATGAGTAAATATAAAAAACACAGTTTGTGCACATGATAAAGAGACTAGTAAAACCAGTCATGATTATGATGAGCAAATTCTAGCTGAGTCATGGTGACAGGAATACTTGTGTTGGCTTCTGTGTTAGGACAGATTCTGTGACCTTTCAGCTGCTGAAAATATCTTCACAGCTTAATGGGACAATAATACTTGGCTGCGTCATCATAACTATTGAGATTTAGGAGTCTTCTAACGCATTAAAGCCAGATTTTAGTGGTAAATAGATAGGCTACATATACAGTAGGCTAGATTAACTTTTGTAACAACTTGCAAATAAAACACGATAAAAGAGCAATGTAAAGGCAACACCAGCTAAAGTTTGCTTTAGTGTATGTGACTAGTAATGTCTAATTGTCGCTAAACCCATTTATTGATAGTTTAAAGCAGTTCCCAAACTCTTTCCTTTAGGACCTTCTTGTCCGTGTCCAAGACAAGCCAGGAGCCCCAACCCCAACACGCATTAAATGTTACAAACGTTGTAGCTACAGACAGTTATAACTTTTATATGGAGTTTGATTATACTGTATGGTGTTATTATTGGGATTTTATGAATGTAATTTTACAAATAAAATCTTGCTAACCTCACAACCTCAGCACAGACAAAAATGTGGGGACCCCCTGCAATCTTGTCCCGGACCCCAGATTGGGAACCACTGGTTTAAAGGACAAACTCGATGATGATTATCATATTTATACGTAGCTTTTTTTAGCAGAAATTACAATGATTTTGAGTCATTGACTGAAATGCATAAAGCCGTAACAGACCACCATATGCTAAGAGAGCAGCTCACAGTTTGGACTGTACACATAACCAACTTAGTCCGGGTCCACACGGGGACAATTACGTGTAGATGGGATGGGCTCCGTCTAATCCCTGGCACCGCTCCTAAACACTCCCCCTAGAAAGTGCCCTCAGGACATTTCCAAAGTTGTATTTCAGCAGAATAACTGTCATTTTTTCCCCACAAAGAACCCCAACCTAACACAATAAATATGATTCAAAGACCATTTTCGACATTGTTGCAAAATCGAAACAAAAACCACGACAGCAATACGTTTAGCTACTTTTTGTAAAGTTTAGACTAAAAATTATTACGTTTACTTGACGCTTTGTGATACTCGTTTGTGATTGATCGAAATTTGAAAAGGGCGGGGACAATGATCGAAATCTTTATTTCTATTGGACGTGACCTCTGTCCGTCATAAAAAGGGGGCGGTGACTGCTAGTGACATGATGTGTCGCTTGAGGTGCGGAGCAATTCAGCTTTGCTCCTTAGGAGGTAAACAAGCGGATTTAAACCTTTTCAGGGACGACCAGGTTTGGCGGAATTGGGCGGTTAACGGTTCTGCTGTTCGGGGTAAGTGACTTTTATGTTTTTTAGGTTATTTCATGTAATAACCCGCACAAAATGTGCGCAGGAATGAAAGCATAAGGGCAGACTATATGGGGGTAGGTGACTACGCAGAATGCATAAGCCACAGGATCAATTCAGATTAGTTCACACATTACACCCTTTATTTATATATATATCAGCTGATTGTGTTACAGCCGTGAGAGCTGTTAAATTAGGTCTCGTGGTATGTTTACATTTCATCAAATTGCAAATTAATATTTAAATAATTGCCCATTTAATGCTTAATATTTAAGAAACGCAATTTTAGAGTTTATTGTTCCACATATTTGCATATTTTCGTGTGTTTGTCATGTATGATGTGTTTTTCTATGGTTGTGGTTTAAAAAACCTACCATCCAATCTGTGACCTACTGGGTAGCAAACAAAATATTTGAGAACATAAAACAATTACTTTAAAAAAATCATCAGAATGGATTTTATGCCACCTATTCCTAGTTAAACTTGTTCCAACCACCCACCAGCAGAATCTGAACGTGCAGCAGCTAAACAGGAAGTGCAGATTGTTGCAAAAGTTTGAGTCCTAGACTGCCTGAGTGAATTGTTACTATACTAACCAGAAATTAAATTCCCTGTAAGGATTAGACTCAGAATGGCTTCACTTCGGGGTCTGAGGCAATGCCACCCCACAGGCCTTGCAATCTCCCATCTGCACACCAGCAGCCGGGCCTCTTCCAAGCAGCATTACAAGATGCTAGTCCTTGGAGGAGGAAGTGGAGGCATTACGATGAGTGCACGGATGAAGAGGCTGGTAGGAGCGGAGAATGTGGCAGTCGTGGAGCCATCTGAGGCAAGGATGCACTCGTTTATAACCCACATTGTTTACTTATTTTACTGTTTCTTTATAAAACATGAGTACATGCTAGAAATTTGTAAGAATTTCAACTGTTTTGCAAAGCTGATATTTTTTGTGTTTTTTTTCAGGTGCACTACTACCAGCCAATATGGACCTTGGTTGGTGCTGGCGCTAAAACTGCAGCCTCATCAGCTCGTTCCACTGCAAGTGTCATGCCGTCTGGTGTGAAGTGGGTGAAATCCAAGGTTCAGGAAATTAACCCAGACAAAAACACAGTCCGCACAGACGATGGGACAGAGGTAGGTGCACTTCAGAAAATCATAATCTGACTAAGTTCTTCCTAACAAATTGTCATGAAGTTTTAATCTTTACATACATATATATTTAGACTATTGTAGAAAAACAGTCCTATCTCAGTTCTTTTCCACTCCACAGATCTCCTATGAATATCTGATTGTGGCTCTTGGTATTCAACTCCATTATGAGAGGGTGAGTTTGAGCTTTTTTCAGTCTTTGATTCTACCTGAGTAAGCACTATGTAAGCATAATTACAACCAAAGACATGTTTTATCGATGTAGATTAAAGGGCTGCCAGAGGCTTTTGAGCATCCAAAAATCGGATCGAACTACTCTATCACAACCGTGGAGAAAACATGGAAGGCTCTGCAGAACTTCAAAGAGGGCAATGCTGTGTTCACGTTCCCAAACACTCCTGTGAAGTGTGCAGGTGCTCCACAAAAGATAATGTACCTATCAGATGCTTATTTCAGAAAGGTACCTCATCTCTAGGATCAAATAATTTTGTAGTCTAAAAGGTAGATTGTGTTGTTCCAAATTTACCCTGGACGTTTTTATGCTGCAGACAGGAAAAAGGGCAAAGGCCAACATATTATACAACACATCACTACCGGTGCTCTTTGGGATCAAGAAATACGCCGACACGCTGTGGGACATTGTGAAAACTCGAGATCTACAAGTGAACCTTCGCCACAATCTGATTGAAGTGCGGGCAGACAAGCAAGAAGCTGTGTTTGAAAATCTTGACAAACCAGGAGAAACCAAAGTGTTTGAGGTAACTTTCTCACTAATGAAACCTTTTTCTTCAGTGTGGTTTTGACCGCTTTGTTTCTTCTATCATAGTGTCTTTAATGTGGTTTTCTCATAATTCTTTAGCACTAAAACAAATCTGTTTTCTCTGTTAGTATGAAATGCTTCACGTCACTCCACCAATGGGGCCCAGTTTGGTCATTAAAGGTGGCCCACTGGCCGACGAGGCTGGATGGTTGGATCTCAACAAAGATACCCTTCAGCACAACAGATATCCAAATGTGTTTGGGATTGGAGATTGCACCAGCCTTCCTACGGCCAAAACCGGTGCAGCCGTTGGTGAGTGAATGTCATTAGTTTTCCGAATGCTAAAAATGTGCTAAGCTTTCATTATCACTCGGAAAGCTGCAATCTTTTAACAACAATCTTGCACAACTTCTGCTTTACACAATATCATAAAATGTAAGCCACACCCGAATGAAGGAAGCAATGGAGGGTCATTTTCAGATTATCTGATGTGATCTGATGTCATTGCTTCTGTTATCTTTACGTTTGAGGATGGTTTTATTCTTACGTTACACCCTGTGTGGCTGGCTCACTCACATTTCCCGTGACTCTGCCATTGCCTTTTTTGTGAACTGAAATGTAATTGATAAGAAATACCAGATAAATGACTACTTTTAATTCGGTGTAATTGGATTACCAGTCCTAAGAAATGATTCCTATGTTTAACCTATTTCAATATACACTATTAAATCTTTAGATAAATCAATGAAAAATGCACTGAGTTAATAGACTTCTGAAACATCAAAGTTTAAATGAATTTAGAGAAGTATTGACACCAATTGTATCACTCATTCGCGAGTCTATTGCAGGAAGTGTTAACCACCTGGATTTGGGCCACTCATCGCTTCCTCATGCAGATCAGAGAAAGTTCAGAGTTTTGATTACCAGACGTTTTTTCAATTCAGTTTCAATTCAATTCAGTTTATTTATATAGCGCCAGATCACGACAAGAGTCGTCTCAAGGCACTTCACAAAGTAAACATTCCAATACAGTTCAGTTCATAAGCCAATCAGTAAAAAAGTTTCCTATATAAGGGACCCAGCAGATTGCATCAAGACACTGACTAGTGTCATTGTGTTGGTACAATCCTCATACTAAGCAAGCATTTAGCGACAGTGGGAAGGAAAACTCCCTTTTAACAGGAAGAAACCTCCAGAGGATCCTGGCTCAGTATGAGCAGCCATCCGCTACGGCTCACTGGGGGTTGAGAAGACAGAGCAGGCACAGGCACACCCCGCACCCACACACACACACACACACACACACACACACACACACACACACACCACATATATCAAGTAGTGTTTCTATGGCTACACTGTGATTTCTTAGTAGAAGTTCTATTTAGTAAGAGTAAGAGAAACTTTATTGTCTTTATCTGAGTGAATCTATAATTAATTCAATAGGTGAACTAATAGTAGCACATTCTATGTTAAAGAAAGTAAGATGTAATATCAGGAAAGGGAGAATGTTAGGTGGTTGGCAGCAGTGTGCCAGCCGATGGCCCCCTCCATGAGGCCACCACAGCTCAGCAGAACGCCAGTGTAGCTTCTTCTGGGGAGAAAAACACTTAGAGAGAAAATAAAGTTAACAGCTGGAATAACAGGAAATAATGCAGTTAGAGAGTGGTGGTAGAAGAGAGTAGCAGAGTGTGGAAAGTGGTCAGTATGTCCTCCAGCAGTCTAAGCCTATAGCAGCATAACTACAGAGATAACTCAGGATAACCTAGCCTTTTAGATGGAGGCATGTGGGAGGCAGGGCCAGGGAGAAGTCTTTAACGACAGTAGTCCCCTCTGTACACTCCACCTCCCTCTGCTCCCCACTCGTCTAAACCTGGGCTAACATCAGAATTTAACCATAAGCCCTATCAAATAGAAAAGTTNCCCCAAATCATTTCTTGTTAATGCCTTCTGTATTTATAATTTATCTGCTTTCCATGCCACCACATGATTTTAAATGCACACCTTTTTTTTTTTGCTCATTCTAAATTCTCCAGACTGTTATAACCTGCAGCTGGATCTGTGTGCTCCAAATGATTCAGGTGTTTACATTCTCATTCGTGTTGTCTCTGAATGACCTCTGGAATGTTTTAAGAATGCTACACATGTTGAAACAACATGTACTGAATCTGATCCAGCTTTAGTTTTTAGCTGAGTCACTAGCTACGTTTACACGTGCCAAATTTCCCCAATCTGATTCAAATCTTGGTTGATCGGAAATCCCACATCTCTGTTTACATGGACACTAACTGAAATGATCCGATCATGCAGTGAGTGGTTGAGCATGCATAGAGTTGTCTCCTTAGAGAGACTTTTCTCATTTAAATGGGTCCTCGGATTCAAAGCAACACGTTGAACATAGGCAGCTTGAGATGTCAATGTAACATACCAAAAAGTCTGTGCTGTCGCTGACCTGTTTTCATATGTAAATTAGTAGGCAAGGCAGTTTTATTTATATAGCGCATTTCCTACCCGAAGGCAATTCAAAGCGCTTTACAAACAAATAAGACATTACAAAACAGAACATACAAAAAATAGACAATGGACAACTAAAGCTAGAAACTCTTAAAATAATACTAACAGAGCTTCATTTAGACCAGCAGAGCTTCGCTTGGACAATGAGGACCAAGAAATTATTATTATAGAACTAAACAGAACTTCAGTGAGACTAAATGTAGCTGAGATCAGTGGTGGTACTGATAGGGTATCAAGGTCAACCAGAAGTCACTAAGTGCACAAATGATTGTTTAAACTAAGAGTGGAGGGTGACCTGAAATTAGTAATGTTGTAAAGACAAGAATAAATGGTTAGCTCTGTGAAAAGCTGTTATAAAATATCATAAGCCACCTTATATTATGATGTCCCAATCCACGTCAGCATTAGTAATATATAAAACGATGGTGGTGGTAATTCTAATCACAACAATGCTAGCACAAGCTATTACTAATGCTAGCCTGAGCTAATGCTAATGTCCTTGTTGGGCGAGAGGAAAAACGCAAAGAATGTCATAGCACACCTGTAACATTACAGGATGTAATTGGAATATCCAGACTTTTAATGAATGGCAGATAGATCCATAGCTTGATCCATAGCAGCTCCCGTGGCCTAGTGATATGAGTGTCCACCCCAGGACTGGGAGATCGGGGGTTCAAATCCCAGTAAGGTCATACCAAAGACTTTGAAAAGGGACCCAATGCCTACTCGCTTGACACTCAGCATTAAAGGGTTGGATTGGGGGGTTAAACCACCAAATAGTTCCAGAGCGCGGCCACAGTTGCAGCTCACCGCTCCCCACCACGGGGATGGGTCAAATGCGGAGATGCAATTTCACCAGTGTGAGATGAATACTTGGCACTTTGACTTTAGCTTGTGTATTGAGTTATCCAGATTCTGTACCTGGCTGTATACAGTTTGTAGCTTCAGGCAGCGTCATTGAGCCATCGGGTAAAACTTGCCAATTAGCACGCAGCTCATTTAATACGCATGTCCTGTCTGAGTGGGCAGGGAAAACCAGTCTTTCCATTATAGGGCTTTATTATGGGGTTGTATAAGAATACTAACCTTTAAATATGTATAGGTTTGTTTCATTTTAATATAATTTCAGATACTGATGAAATAACAGATACTTCTAACATAAAGTAGCAGTTCTTCTAAGCACACAATTGTGCTGCAGATTGTGTTACTGTTTTTTTTTCTACATTGGAATTGAGAAAAATCAGTCATCAGAGCCACTTCCAGACAATCTGTGTCAAAGATTTCCTAAAGCATCTGCTGTCTAGAGCAGGGATTTTGTGCCGCTAAGGGGTGCATGAGGTAAAAAGCGTAATGGCGGTGAACAGTGATGACACAAAAAATAAAAAAAATTACGCGCTCGTTAAGTTTTTATTTTCAGGAGCAGGTGTGTGTCATCCACCATCCCAGCTGTCAGATGATCTGATCTGCAGATCTAACGGAGAGAAGCTCCTGGAGCTCTGCATCTCTCCAGTTTATCATTTCAAACTTATGCCCGTGTTTACTTTCATTTTCATTATAGCTCCTGTCCGGAGCTCGGCATTAATTCATCACGATCATGACACCGGCACCGTGTGTCTTATAAAAAGGGCGTTATACCTGCTGATGACCTGTCTGTCACTCCTGCAGCCCGCAGAGACCCTGAGTGCAACAGCGCATCTCCCGCGGCCGCTTCCCCTCTCACTGTGCAGACGTGCAGCGGCAAAAATCAAACCCGTGTGCCGAACTAAATTAACTTGTTTAAAAGTGATGGAAACTGCATCCTGCAATGAAAAATACCGCTCGGAGGAAGCTCATTAAAACGCGTCATCACAGTGGATTTAATACGAGTTTTGAAGAACAAACTCCAGGTGAGTGAGGTGAGTTTTATGGCTCACTGCAGAAATAAAAACACACGGAGAATCAACATCAAACGCAGCTAATCTCCACTTCCACCCACTAGGAGCCGATGCAGCTAATAAATAAATAAATATAATAATAATAATAAATCTCAACACGCAAAGTTGTGAGATTATTTCTTTCTTTTCTGCACTATTTAGTCTGTTGAGAGTTTTAATTATTAAAATCTGTTATATGGTTACTGACAGCAGCTACATTTAAGTTTCACTTCCTGGACATGATCATCCTGAGAGTTTTAGCTGAACACAGCTGCTGGACTTTTCTAGTTATCTTGAAGACATTTAGCCTCTCATCCTAGAGGCTCCTTCAGTTCCCAGACTTTGTAGGAGGCTGTGAGTTGTGGTCAGAAACAAACACACTGATTGTGCTGCAAGTCTCTTTTTTTTCTTGGGGGGGTGCGTCAACACGGTCGGGACATAGAAGGGGGTGCGTGGCTAAATAAGTTTGGGAACCGCTGGTCTAGAGGATAAGCACCTAGATTAGGTCAGCATAGTAAACACTGTCACAGCACATTAAAGTGATTCACACACCAACAGGGGCATTAAACCTTTCTTTTAGGGTTTCTATGTCAGTCGTGGCCATTGGAGCTTCATACACCAAACCTATAACTGCAGATAATCCATATTTTCTGCGGTAGTCTTGTTAAAGCCAGGAGCTCTAATGGTTTTATTGCTGTGACTGCTTGAGGCAGCTCTGGATTCTGATTGGTCAGAATCTTTTAACAAGCTACCTGTGCTAGTTGTTAAATTTACAGGAGGCTGAGAACAGAGGTGTTTTGCTGCACCTGTCAAGTGTTCAGCACTTTTTTCTACTATCTTTAATTCTAAGACTCTTATAAATACATATAAATGACTGTATCTTCACTTTACTGTAAAAACTCATCCTGTTGTTCTTGCAGTCAGTAACGTGGCTGTGATCTTGGTCATCATCACCAGCGTGTGAATGTGTGTAAATGGATGAATGATACACTGTAGTGTAAAGCTCTTTGGAGTCCTCTGGCCTCTGAAAGGCGCTATACTAGTGGGGTCATGTATCATTTATCATTTGCTCAAAGCATGCTGAGACATGCTGTCAGTATGCCCTCATCCTTGTATGACTTGGTATCAGAACATGAATCCTTAAAAAACTTACTTTCTTCTGTTTTTAGCTGCACAGTCTGCAATCTTGAACAGAACCATCAGCAAATTAATGAAACACCAGAAGCCAGATAAGAAGGTAAGTGTCACACAGCCCTAAACTATTCTAATGTCTCTGTTTTCAGTTTCCTTTTTTGTGTAAAAACACCAGTTTTTTGTTTGTAGTATGATGGGTACACCTCCTGTCCGTTGGTCACAAGCTACAACACGGTGGTTCTGGCAGAGTTTGATTACAACGGGCAGCCGCTGGAAACGTTCCCAATCAACCAGGCCAAGGAAAGAAGATTAATGTACTACATGAAGGCTGATGTGATGCCTCATCTCTACTGGCACGGGCTTCTGAAGTATGTATATGCTTAGTTTAAAATTAGAAATGAACTGAATCTGGTTTAGAGAGCTGATACCTTTGTGATTTTTTTTTGTCAAACACTAAAGTTGATGTATTTTTTTTCCTTTTTTAAATTGATGATTCTGGGAGTAAAATATCCCCGTTATGTGCATAAATTAGCAATGGTATGTTCATGAACCCCCTCAAAATCTGATTTGAGTTTTTTATTTGCCGATCAAGCTCAATATTGGCCTATTCTGATACTGAGACCATTTATTTATTTGGTAAGTGATAGTGCACATAAATGAACATCCTATGACATACCAATGCACGTAAATATGCTGGATTATAGCATGAATGCTAATTTACATCCACATTTGCTTGTGCTTCTCTATTATATAAATGATTCAATACTTGGTCATTTGTTTTCCCACATCAGCGGCTACATTATTATGTTATCCTTTTTTCATCAGGGGTCTGTGGGGCGGACCAGGACCGTACAGGAAACTCTTTCACCTTGGGATGAAATAAAACACCATCCCTTAACAGATCATCATCATCATCGCAAAATTCACAGTAAATAAAAATGGTAAATGAAATTCATTTTCATGTTCCTGAAAGGACGCACACACTTGTCTCATAGATGTGCTCATCTAACCTGACTACAAAGAGCTGCTTTTGATGTTACAATGAGAATAAATCACTATGATGCCAATCATTTCTGGACACTAACAGGTGAAACTTCTGGCTCTTTTGACAGCTCGTTAATGCTGATGTGGCTTTCAGATTTTACCAAAAACTCCAGGGAAAAAATAAAGTTTAATCAGTTTCTGACTGCTGGGTACAAAAACATGTTACCATAATCCAGATGTTCCCTATAAACTGACACTTTATTAAGTTCATGAGTGCCATGCATTTAATATGCAAATTATTGTAAAATAAAAATAAATGGATGCATTCAGATTTAGTGTTAATTGTAACAATTAAAGAATTAAACAATTAAAAACATTGATTTCCCAAGTTTTGAGGTTGCTTTGACTATTAATGTTGTATACTACCACAAGTGCTTTCTCTTAGATTTATATGTCCATGTCCAACATTTTCTACATCATTTCTTTCTCTTCATACTAAACTGGGCTTATAAGTATCTGAATGGTTCTAAGCCTGTGTTAAAATGCTTTTTAATGAACAAATTTGTTACTCTTGAATGAATAAAAAAGATGAATGTTGTATAAACCTTTTGTAGTTGCCTTTTGTGCTGGATGGTTTGAATAAGAAACATATGAGGCATAATGTTAAAGCTTTATTGCACTTTTCATCAAAACATGCAGCTACAATATTGCATGTTATCTAGATATCTTTAATTCTTTACATTCAAAATGTGAAAACTATTCCCATGCAGTTTGTTTTGCTCCATTACAACGTTTTTAGATAGTTATAGAGATGCAGATATTAGTTTTGAGGGACAATAATGATTTCTGATTTTTGTACAGCTACTGAGAACAGTTTGGCCCAATCTGATTTGTCAAAGAACTCTAACAGATTTTTTGTTGTTGCTTTAAATTTCCAATCAACTTGAAAAATATGATTCTGGAAATAAATAAAACTTTTACATGAGATCTTTAATTGCTAGCAGGAATTTAAGTTGGTGAGTTCATGGACCTGTAAACCAATCAGATTTTTGAAATTGCTGCTTGAAAATGGTGCATCCACACTAAAAATACTAAGTTTCAAATGAGTTTGTCAAAATAATCTTTTTTGATAAGTTCTTTTTGTTAAGTGCAGTTAGATTTTTTTTTATTTATAAACTTTGAAAACACTGAAAGAAAATCAATGTGTTGCAAACATGTGACATGTTACCTGAGTTAGTGTTGAATGAATAAAAGAAATGGTCAAGACTGATACTATTTATTGGTTGGATCAACATGTAATATAGAATTTAACAGAGTAAATTAAAAGAATAATAGTGAATTCATAAATAATTAAATGTATTATTACTATAATTTGTGTTAAAAAATCCGTCCAGGGAAGTTTGGGTACATATGAATGTTATTTCCCGTGTTGAATGTATAATGTGATCAAATGTGGCCCATGTTTATTTGGAGCGTTCCTGTAGTCCCTCGCTAACACCAGCAGGGACAGGTTCCGCGCTGCCGNCCACGTTGGTTCCTCTACGTCCCTCTACGTCCGTGTCGCATTCTCCTGCGCAGCACCAACGTTCTGTTTGTGATGAGGCGGGAAATGGCGTCCGAACACTCGGTTGATCTGCGACTAGCCGCCTGAGCGACGGACACAGTAGGCGGTAACAACCACGGCTTGACTCCTGTCGGTGGCCGCCACGGTCGCGGCCGACGCTGACAACGCTTCGGCAGGTTTAAACGAGCTTCCGTTGTTATTGGTAAGCAACAAACAACATGTAAACAAAAATATTTGTCCTCGTGAAAGTCTTGACTGTTGCTAGCTTAGCGGCTAACGTTAGTCAGCGAAGGGGGCGTAGTCTAATGGCTGAGCATAGTTACAGAGCGAACAAAACGACTTGTTTATATGCATTATTGTGCAGATATATCAACACACCATTGGCATGCTACACACATACATTAAACAGGTCTATCGTAACGTATTGTGGGTAACGAGTTGATTAACGCTGCTTTGACTGCCGTTGATGTTTTGCTAGCCTCAAAGCTAACGTAACCTGTTAGTCACAGATCGCACTGACAGCATGTAGCTTATTAGCATCGTTATAACATTAATTTAGCTGCTGAGTGCCACCTGTGTCTACGGAAATTTAATGTTGTATTACCGAACGTAAATCATCAGCTTACACCCGGTATACGGTGAACAGCGGGCTGCCGCTGCTTTGTAGCTAACGCTGACTGTGAACGCAGCCTGTTTGATGTTACATAACCACAGTCAGCGGTGCCGTTTGATGTTGGATCGAATTTAGCAACAATGTACTATACACAAGCCACTAACGTACCTACTACACATCAATACAACTTGAAGAAATCGATAAAAGGCCTTAAATTCGCCAATGTCCCTTTTGTTGTCATACATACCACCTACACCCCAAACGCTCATCCTAAAAACATTTTCTGAATCTGTTTCAACTTTTGCTTTTACACTTTTTTCGTAACTTTCGTCTACATGTGCAGGTAAATGCACATTTTGAAATTAAAATTTCTGAAGAATTATTTGTTGTCAGCTTGCCATTCATGTAAACATGTGTTTTTGAATCAGATATGTTCCCACCTATAGATGGTAAATAAGACTTAATATATGTCAATCTTTGCTGAGATAAAATCAAAGTATGAAATTAGCAAACCTAAGTAGATGATAACATTATTTTATGTTAGAAGTGTGCTTATTGGACTGTTTCTGTCTTTGTTCAGTTATTTTTTTCAACAATATTTGTCTCATGCCAAATACCAACCAACCAAAGCAAGATCATAGCTTTTGAATATTATGTAAATTACAAGCAACATATTTTTAAAATTATTCTTCTGAGTTGATATATTTTCAAAAGTTAAACAGTTTAGGCATTAAAAAATCGTTTGCATGTAATTGCACTGAAATAGAAATGTTATAATTTTAATAATCTGGATATTAGCCCTCTGTTTGTTCCAGTGCATGTCCCCACTGTAGATATTCAGTGTCACAAACCAAAACCTTCATCCAAAGTCACATTTTTCTTTCTTTCTTTTTGTCACTTTTATCAGATTTTTCTATGTGACGTTGGAGCATGATGAGGCTGAGAGTGCGTAAAGCTCCTCAGCAGCTGAACCGAGGCCATCGAACGCACCCGTCCCAGGCCAAACGGAAACATTGTCACGTGGAGCCGTCTCCAGCGAGAGGTCGAGGCAAGATGCAGAAAAATGAAACGGGCCTGTTCTCTACTATAAAGAAATTTATTCGAGGAAATGCTGTTAAGGTGGGAACAGATGAACATTTCCAGATGTTCCTTTACAATTTTCTTTGATTTCCAAAAGAGTGTGTGCATAAAAGCTTTATTTAGAGTTTGTTTAGGTTGTTTTAATCAACTGGTGCAAATAGAAACCCATAGCTGCAACATTAAATTATTCCCCTGACAGTTACCTGGAGTTTACTAGTGTTTGCCTTGATCAATGTTCGTTAAAAAGGCTGAGGGTTTGTTTGGAGGACTGAAAACTGTAAAGATGGACTTTTTGAAATGATTATTATCATGTTTCAGGTGGAGCAGGAGATCCCAGCCAAGAGAAGTCGCACAGATTGTAATTCAAACAATGATCTCATTACTTCAACTCCTCAGACCAGAGGTCTCTCCAACAAATCAGTCTCCAGAGTTTGCAGGAAAACCCAAAGTAAAGGTACCAAAGCACTCCTTTCACCTGGATTTCAATAAACTAACGTCATCCTGTGAACTTAGCTTTTCACACAGTTTTTGTTTTTAAAAAATAGTCATAATGCACGATGGGATGTAGTAAAAAAAATTTTGAAAGCAGTAAATTACTTGATATGTTAAACCTTTGAATTTATTTAAATTTACTGTTACTGTAGTTAAGACGGTGTTTGTGTCTTAAATGTGTTTCTTTGTTTTAAGACACGATGACCTGCAACAATAAACCCCTGAAACCAAACGGTAAACTAGAGGCCCCAGTTGACACGTCCAGCAGCCCGCCGCGCACAACGCTACTCGGAACCATCTTCTCCCCAGTCTTCAACTTTTTCTCACCAGCAACTAAAACTGGTGAGAAACTATGGCGTTCTTATTTACCTTCAATTGTGGGATTTCATCAGACGTGGGCCACATAAACTACTCTGTGTGGTTTCATGCTGTCATTTTGCAATCTTAGAGATTCAAGGACAGACTTTGTTGATGGTTCAATAAGTTTCCAGTCAAGTCTCTATTATAGGCACACAGGTGTGATGTGGGTCTTCACTGAAGTTGATTCACTCATCTGTTTTTCACCTGCAGGCTGAATCTTCGTCAGTAGTTCTATTTGTCACGTTTCTGCTTTCTCATTTTGAAGCTGTCTAAATTTAATCAAGTTCAACTTGCTACCTATCAACTGATAATTTTTTTTCCACATCCATTCCTGTCCAAAGTGAAACACTTAAGTTATTTATATTGAGAAAAAAAACCTTTCTTTGAAGCCACCCCAGGCTCCGATTCTCCGGGACAAGCAGTAGAAGCGGAGGAAATCATGAAGCAGCTGGACATAGAGCAGGCAGAGGAAATGCCCAGCAGCACGCTCACATCCAGAGAAGGAATCACTCCGTGTCACACGATCCCCATCCTACCACAGAGGCTTCAGATCACCTCTGACACAACCATAGAAGAAGGAGAGATCGTCACTGAAACTGACATACCCCCACTAACAGGTAGGACCTCCCTCCCTTAAAAGCCTCAGCTTCATTCAAAAAAGAAGCAGCTACGACATCTGTCATCAGTGTTTTTGTTATTGCTGTTTTCTCTAGGCTCACAGGCTTAAAAGTCTACATTCGTTTGGTTTTGCTTGTTAATTACAACATAACACCATCCTGTTAAAGCTTACGCTTCACACAGCGCCGAAGCTACGTTGGGTCTTTATTTGGTAGTGATATTGATATAATTGAAAGTATGAGCTACTTATTTCTCTTTTCCTGTCTTCATGTCTCTGTCAGCTCCTGGGTGTATGCCAGACGGCAGCTACCCCCACCCGCTCCCTACAGCACCTGCTGAAACCTCGTATGATGAGGATTGGGAAGTTTTTGACCCGTAAGCTGATCAGAACAAACACTTTGATATTCAGTGAAACAAACAGCAAGTTATTAGTCTACACAGAGGAGTTACTGAGTGTCTGCTTTAAGTTTCTGTATTAAACTCTGTTGAGTTGATGGATTCAAAAACACATTTAGGATGACTTGGCACAGCTTGTAATGTGTAACTTTTAGCCACTAGATGGCAACAAAGAGCAACAACTGATCCATCAGAGATGGTAAAATAGTTTAATTATAGTCATTTTAAGCTTGGCTGGTTTTAATCACTCACACAGGTCCTTATTTAACTGAATACCTTTACATCATCTTCTAGATACTTCTTCATCAAGCACGTGCCTCCGCTGACTGAAGAACAGTTAACACGGAAACCAGCGTTACCTTTGAAAACACGCAGCACACCCGAGTTCTCTCTGGTCCTAGATCTGGTAAGTAGCCAAAGGTTTAAGGAGGATTCATTACCTTTCATAAAATACACTGACTTGTTTATTTTGTTTTCTTTTTGCTGCCAGGATGAAACTCTGGTTCACTGTAGTCTGAATGAATTAGAAGATGCAGCACTGACATTCCCTGTCCTCTTTCAGGATGTAATATACCAGGTAATTACTATAAAGATATACACTGCTCAAAAAACAAAGGGAACACAAAAATAAGACATCCTAGATCTGAATGAATGAAATAGTCTTATTAAACACTTCTTTACATAGTTGAATGTGCTGACAACAAAATCACACAATGGAAATCAACCCATGAAGGTCTGGATTTGGAGTCACACTCAAAATAAAAGTGTTAAAACACACTACAGGCTGATCCAACTTTGATGTAATGTCCTTAAAACAAGTCAAAATGAGTCTCAGTACTGTGTGTGGACTTCAAGTGTCTGTATGACCTCCCTACAATGCCTGGGCATGCTCCTGATGAGGTGGTGGATGGTCTCCTGAGGGATCCTCCTTCCAGACCTGAACTAAAGCATCCGCCAACTCCTGGACAGTCTGTGGTGCCACGTGGCGTTGGTCGATGGAGCGAGACATGATGTCCCAGATGTGCTCAATTGGATTCAGGTCTGTGGAACAGGCGGGCCAGTCCATGGCATCAATGCCTTCATCTTGCAGGAACTGCTGACACACTCCAGCCACATGAGGTCTAGCATTGTCTTGCATTAGGAGGAACCTAGGGCCAACCGCACTAGCATATGTTCTCACAAGGGGTCTGAGGATCTCATCTCGGTACCTAATGGCAGTCAGGCTACCTCTGGTGAGCACGTGGAGGGCTGTGCGGCCTCCAAAGAAATGCCACCCCACACCATTACTGACCCACTGCCAAACCAGTCATGCTAGAGGATGTTGCAGGCAGCAGAACGTTCTCCACGGCGTCTCCACTCTGTCACATGTGCTCAGTGTGAACCTGCTTTCATCTGTGAAGAGCACAGGGTGCCAGTGGTGAAATTGCCAATCTTGGTGTTCTCTGGCAAATGTCTAACGTCCTGCACGGTGTTGGGCTGTAAGCACAACCCCCACCTGTGGACGTCAGGCTCTCATACCACCCTCATGGAGTCTGTTTCTGACTGTTTGAGCAGACACATGCACATTTGTGTGCCGCTGGAGGTCATTTGGCAGGGCTCTGGCAGTGCGCCTCCGGTTCCTCCTTGCACAAAGGTGGAGGTAGCGGTCCTGCTACTGGGTTGTTGCCCTTCTACAGCCTCCTCCACATCTCCTGATACACTGGCCTGTCTCCTGGTAGCGCCTCCATGCTCTGGACACTACAGTGACAGACACAGCAAACCTTGCCACAGCTCCATTGATGTGCCATCCTGGATGAGCTGCACTACCTGAGCCACTTGTATAGGTTGTAGACTCCGTCTCATGCTACCACTAGAGTGAAAGCACCACCAGCATTCAAAAGTGACCAAAACATCAGCCAGAAAGCAGGAACTGAGAAGTGGTCTGTGGTCACCACCTGCAGAACCACTCCTTTATTGGGGATGTCCTGCTAATTGTCTATAATTTCCACCTGTTGTCTATTCTATTTGCACAACAGCAGGTGAAACTGATTGTTAATCAGTGTTGCTTCCTAAGTGGACAATTTGATTTCACAGCAGTGTGATTGACTTGGAGTTACATTGTGTTGTTTAAGTGTTCCCTTTATTTTTTTGAGCAGGTGTGTATAACGAAGTCTTATTTTCTTATATTACAGCTGTGGTGAAACTTCTGTTTTGTTTATGTATCTTGAAGGTTTACGTTCGGTTGAGGCCCTTTTTTCGAGAGTTTCTTGAGCGCATGTCTCAGTTGTACGAGGTGAGATTTATTACGCAAAGTTCTTGCTGTACTCGTTTAATCTTTCCCGCTGACACAATGTAAATTATTAATTTATTGCTGTCTATTAACATTTCAGATTATTCTCTTCACGGCTTCAAAGAAGGTCTATGCTGATAAGTTGCTCAACATCCTGGATCCGAAAAAACAATTAGTACGGTGAGTGAGAGCGTTAAACTAAAGACAAGATTTCTGATATCTACCTTCAGACTGTGACTAATTCTCACATTGTTTTTATTTTTAGACACAGACTATTTCGAGAACACTGTGTTTGTGTTCAAGGGAATTATATTAAAGACCTGAACATTCTTGGGCGGGATCTTTCGAAGACAGTAATAATCGATAATTCACCCCAAGCCTTCGCTTATCAGGTAAAACTCTCATGAGAAACTGGGAAAAATAAACAATCACTCCTCAGTCACAGCTGACATGGATTTGACCTTTTCCAGCTTTCCAATGGAATCCCCATCGAGAGCTGGTTTGTGGATAGAAACGACAACGAGCTTCTAAAGCTCGTTCCTTTCCTGGAGAAGCTCGTGGAGCTGGTACGTCACAACCAAAAACATTCTTTAACAAAAAACCCTATGTGTATCAGAGTGTTTGTTCTCACAATGAGTCTTTTCAGTGTAGTAGTAACCATGGTGATGTAATATGATTGGATCATAACCTATCCATCAAACTGCTCCTCTGAACGTTTCACCCCACTGCACATAGCCCTCTATGTGCATGAAACGCACGTTCTCAGCTTAGAGCAGCCAGACAGGAAGCTAGCTGAGCTGCCTAGTGTCACGGATAGAATGTCTCGTTCTGTTTGCCTCGTTTCACCATCAAAACACCACATGATATATATGCTAGCATGCTAAATCAGATTCTGTGACTCTAGGAGGGAGAAAACAGGGTTGGACCTTTCAATTGTTTTCTTTCTTCAAAATGTAGTTTGCTTGAATACTTTTTCCAAGGTCGTTCATTGCAGCTTTAAGCTTTGATCACATTAGCGTTTTGTTCTTTTTATTATTTTGATCACATTTTTCTAAAATGTTTTCTCTGTCCCACAGAATGGAGACGTCAGGCCGCACATCCGAGAACGTTTTCGTTTGCATGATCTCCTCCCTCCAGACTGAAGAACTTGCCTTCATCTTTCATTTCAAGATGGCAACAAGATGGATCGGTGGTTTTCTCTTTTCATACACAGCATTGCCCCTTTCTTTTCTTTCTTTTTTTAATATCGAAAACTAAGTTTGAGTCAAAAGTCTTGGAAGTTTCTTTTCTATGCCAACTCAACCAGACGTGGAACAACAAAACGGCCTTCTGGGTGGTAGTTTAACCCTTTTGGATTGACTAAACTGAATGTCACGTGTTGTTGGTTCATGCGGACCTTGGTGGTTTCAGCCTTGAGTGGCCAGTTAAACTTGTAAATTTTCTCTATTTACCTGTAAATATATGTACATAATTGTTATTTTTCTTTAAGGTTTTTAAGTCGTTTTACTTTCATTTTAAATTTTAGTATGTACTTTAATTGGTTGCTTTTATAAACCCACAAAATGTTTTTTGTCATTCAAATTATTGATAAGCAGCAGTTTTTTTGTTGTATGCCTGCAGTATTCCTGTGATGCTTTTCTTCATTACATGCAGTTGTCTGTAATAAGGTGCAGTTTTCAAACAAAAAAGTTTCTCTGGGAGAGAAATGTCTCTGAAATATTTTAAAATTAAGAAATATAAGCTAGAATAAGGTCTCAAATGAATACAAAGCCATAATGGCCAAACAATAATTGTAGAGATTTGTATTTGAGTCCATTTCTGATTTCGACACTTTGATGGAGGTGGGGGGTCAGGCATCTTGCACTTTGACATCCAGCCCTTTGTAAGTTGATATAAATTCTTGTCACTTTTCTACACAGGTGTGTACCACCTTAATTTGTTATTTGGGGGGGTGAATATAAAATTGTAGCACCAGCAAAATTGCCAACATGTCTGCTTTGAAACCTTGGTTTCCAAATCGTTGTGTCTGTTGGATCTTTGATGACGTAGGAGTCACAAGTTTTATTGACTATTGAATGATCACTCCTGGTGTATTCAGTGTTAACTCAATGGTTTCCTCCAAAATAAATGAATTTTTATACGACTTGAGTCTCTTAATGGCCTTGTTTTGAATTTTCTCTCAACGTATAGGTCATTTAAAAATGCAAAAACAAAAAAAGCCAGATTTGATCATTTTGTTTAAGTGACTGAATGCAGGATATCTACTCAAAGTTTTGGGATCACTAATTTGTAGGGATGCAGCGATACCACTTTTTTCGAAAACCGATACGATACCGATACTTGAATCCAAGTACTCGCCGATACCGATTACCGATACTTCTACCACACACAAAAATGCAATGAATTGGAATACAGGATTTATTTTCTTCTCTGCTTTCAACAGGAAAATACGTTGAGTTAGATAAAAAATAAAATATATTAATAGAGATCATAAAACAAAAATATTAGGTGAAAAATATTTTCTGTGAAATCCTTACACAGTTTTCTACAAACAAAATGAACTAATTGGCACTGTCTCCAGTTTTCATGAACACAACATTTATGAACCTATCGCAGTGTCCACATTTAAATAAAAAAATTATAGTCAGCATGCAATAGTGTGGATTCTGAACTAAGCTTATTTGGGAAACATGAGCAGCAGGTTCTGTTTGATGAAAATAGTCATCTGCATTTTCAGGTGTGAGCCTGTTTCTGCTTTCATTCACAATGTTTGAAACAGCTCCCCCTATTGGTCAATATAGAAAACTACAACAGAAATGACAAGTCACAGTGAAGCCACTTTCAGACAACTGGTATCGGTACCTGGTATCGGTTAACTTTTTTCTGGTATCGGCATCCCTACTAATTTGTCATTTCTGCTTGATAAAAACGGCAAACAAAACCAGTGCAAAGAAAGTTAATTTGCAAAAAAAGATTTTTATATATTACTCTTTCCAAACAGGAAGCCCGGTTGAGAGACCAAACTGTCCAGATCGTTTATGGTTGTGCTCACATCCTGCCAGTTTTTGCTCACAGATACGACACTTATGAGATGTCTCCATCAGATAACCTTCTGATGTGTTAATCCTTTTGTTCTTTTGAGAAATGGGTCATTACCTGATTACAGGTGTGTGGTGAATTGCACCGATCCGGGGTTATGTGATTTCAAAACAAAGGGGGCCAGTCTTCTCATCACACTTATCTCACTTCTCAGTTTCAAAACAAATTCATGTTGATAGTGTGAAGATAAGACCAGGGGGTGATTAACCACCCTCCCACAGTCATTGATTGGCTGCTAGTGGAGGTCGTGTCTTATAAATGATCCTACAGCTGGATTAAGGATCACAGCAGGCTGACATTAAAGATGTGGATGCTCTTGTTTCTGTGTGGCCCTTTGGGGGCATTGGGGTCAAAGGAGATGATGAGCGGAGCTGCCCAGCAGCTGCAGGCCCTCCACTGCCCGCCCTGCGAGCGGATACACTGCTCCTCCAGGCGGGCCCTGAAGCTCCATTGTAGAGGAGGTTTGACTACGGGCATGTGCGGCTGCTGTCCCACGTGTGCCAGGCTGGAGGGGGAGGCCTGTGGAGGGACGTGGGACTACCTGGGGAAGTGTGACCAGGGGCTGGTGTGTGTTTATCAGGAGTCAGAAACAGAAGCAGAGCAAAAAGGAATCTGCAAGGCTGGTGAGATTATAATTCTTAGTTCATCACACACAAGTTGTAGTCATTGGATTATTTTCTAACACCACAATATTAAAGGATATATCAAATTTGGATTAAAATAACTTAGTAACATATTGTGGAAACACTCAAAACAGTGATTCCTGATTGGAACGGAGCCAATGTGGTAAATCCTGTTTATGAGCTGTGAAGGACTGATAGTCTCTTCAAGGTTTCCTTTGATCCAAAGGTTCCTGCTCACATAATTATCCTTCTTATCTGCCCTTGATGAAATAAGTTGTCACCTTTAGCAATACAGGATCACACATCCTACGATGAGAGGTGACTGTCGTGTCTTGTTGCTGCTCAGAAGATCAAGTGAAAAGAGTTTTGTGAACTTTGTGTGCAGTGATCGAACCTGTAGATCCAGACAGCTGTAATCCAGAGTGCACTAGGGATTACTGTCAAGCCAACCCTTCTGCAATCTGCTCTGCCAGGTGACTAAATTTACTCCCAAAGCCTCAGTTTATTGCAATTTTAAAGCAGAAATGTGAAATTCTTGTTTTTCCTCATAGATCTGTATCTCTGGAGAAGAAGGCATGCCAGGGCTCCTGTCAGCACACCTCATGCTCAAGCTGTCTCATACTGAGACGTCCTCCGTGCCATCACACCTGTGCCCCGTCTGATTCTACTTGTCTGCAACACTTTGGGAGGTGTGTGCACAATCACGTGAGAGACAGTTCAGATCCGCTCTGCAGCAGCAACATGCAGGTAGGAACATGCACCTTTTTAAAAGATCAACATCTTGTATCCTCCGTTTTCATTTTATAAGTAACTCACATGCTGTTTTGTTTTCTCTGTAGCATAACACTGAGGGGAGTTTCATTTGTTTGGTTCCTGCGTGTCTTCAGTCAAACTCAAGCAAGTAATTCCTGGTGGAAGGAGAAGAAAACTTCACAAGCTCATGTAAAAATGGGAAAAGGCAGCTCATAGGTCAAAGGGGATTATTTGAGGGGATTTATACGAAAAAATAAACTGTGTACAGTTTAATTTTATAATGCAAATCAAACATTTGTAATTGTAGTATGAAAAATAAAACTTGTGGAAAACTGTGTATTTTAAATTGTGAAACGTGAACTCCAGTTTGCATTTTTAACTTTGATTAATAAACATTTCTGTGATTGTCAAATTTCTATAAAGAAAGGAGCCCCCTGTGCATCATCCACTCACAAATTGGTGCTGCACAGCCTGAAAATAAAAAAATGGAAGGCTGGAGCACTCAGGTGAGCTGAGATTTATTAGGTCTGAGTAAAAAAAAGAAACTAACGTTTCAACACTGGATGTGTCTTTGTCAGAACTCTGATGCTCTCTAATGTTCATATATTTCATGAGGAAGACGGACTCCATGGAGGACGTGAGTTACCGTCTACTATAGTGAATTACGAGATAATTATTTAATATAATATTGTTCCAATGTTGGATTATGTGTGTGAAAATTACATTATTTATTTAGCAAGATGAGCGTCGCCTTATGATATATTTTGTGTCGCCCCATGTGAGACTAGCATCTAAACCTGGTGACCCCGCCAGCAACAAAAATAGCAAGGATCCTGACTTTTTAGTTTTTTTTTATCAGCTCCATGTAAAGTGAAACGATGTTCATCACATTATAAATCCAGCGGGGAGAATTCTGGCCAAGTTGGCAACTTGTTTACATCAGTGAACAGCAGCAGGGAGAACGTAAGCCAACATTCGTAAGCTAGCTAACATGTAACTTTTGTAAACACTGCTCTCTATGAGCCCCACCTAGATGTGATAAAACTTCCCACAAGTGAACTTGGCTTGAACTAGTGGAAGCCAGGCTAAACTGGCAATAAAAACAACCCCAGTCGCCACTTTTCCTCTCCATTCAACACTCCCGTAATTTACTGGTGTTGCCCCACCTAGAGCCTCTTTAATAAAACAATGCCTCCAATTTGCCGCAACGCCGATGCGGCATCTGGGAGCCTAAGGTCGTTTATAAGAGCTCAGATCGTGGCGGTAATGTTGTGCAATCATGTCCGTTTTATAAAAGATTACGCGATGGCGGCATAAAGGGGGTATGGGGACGGTCTCTGCACTGTCGCGGACTTCCGTGTATCTTGGACATAACTTGCTTTTTATTGCGATCGAAGCTGCGCAGGTGTGTGTCCTCCACCATCCCTGTGAGCTGTCAGATGATCTGAGCTGCAGATCTAACGGAGAAAAGCTCCCGGAGAAAAGCTCCTGGAGAAAAGCTCCCGGAGCACCGCAACGCTCCAAATGATCAACTCAGCTGATTCTGTTTACAAAAGTGAAACTTAAGCGCGTTTACTTTCATTTTCATTATAGTTCCCGGCCGGAGCTTGGCATTAATTCATCACATGGTCATGACGCCTCCCTCTGTTGCGCCAACCCTTAATGCGCATTTATAAGACTGGCGAAGCCGCAATATTACCGCAATATTACTATCAAGCGTGGCGGCACGAATGCCGCAAAATTCCCGCAACGTGATGCCGCCATGGTGCGTTCATAAGAAACACGTTGTGGTAATATTGCGCTGATTTGCCGGCATGGTGTGTCTTATAAAAAGGGCTTAGGTGTGCTACTTTATCCGATAAATGAACTGGGCTTGAACTAGTTGAATTCATGCTAAACATCGCAAAAAACGTCAACAAAAAACAATCTCAGATGCTACTTTTCCCTTTGTTCAATAATCGTTTCGCTCATTGTTTACTATGCTTTTGCCGTCATGATATGGTGGACCCACGTGATCAGGTGATGTAGGTGTAAAGGGCCTGAGTGTGGGAGGGTGGGCGTGACCTGCTTCAGTTTGTTTTCTTAAAGTGACAGAGCCCTGAAACGGCTCATTCTGGAAGGTTCTGAAACTGTCGAGAATAAGACTGCTGAAATAACTTGAGAGGGATTTAGTTCAAAGAACTTCATAAACACGTTTTGTATCAACCATAGAACTATTATAATTTATTAAAAAAATCATAATATGCCTCCTAGACTCACTCTGTCAGTGTTTGGAGCAAGTTAATGACTGAATGCAGTCAAACTTCCTTCAGTTAAACAAAGACAAGACTGAAGTTCTTGTCTTTGGAAATAAGAAGGACAGGATGGAGGTTATTGCTCAACTTGGCTCCAGAGGAATAAAAACAAAGACTCAGGTTAGAAATCTTGATGTCATAACTGATTCAGACCTGAGCTTCACTGGTCACATTAAGGCTATAACTAGATCAGCGTTTTATCATCTTCATCAAATAGCAAGACTCAGAGGTCTCATGTCCAGACCAGACCTAGAGAAACTCATTCATGTGTTCATCTCCAGCAGGCTGGACTATTGCAATGGTCTTCTGTCTGGTCTTCCCAAAAAAGCTGTGAAACAACTGCAGCTTATTCAGAATGCTGATGCTAGAGCCTTAACAAGAACCAAGAGAACCGAGCACATCACTCCTGTTCTTAAATCTCTACACTGGTTACCAGTAAACTACAGAATTGATTTCAAAGTGCTTCTACTAGTTTATAAATCACTCAATGGCATGGTGCTAAAATACATGTTGGATCTCCTTCCAGTATATACACCCAGCAGGGCTCTGAGATCCTTAGGAAGCAGTCAGCTGGTAGAACCCCGGGTCAGAACCAAACAGGGTGAAGCTGCTTTTAGCTACTATGCTGCACACAGATGGAATCAGCTTCATTATGACCTCAAATGTGCCCCAACTCTAGTAACTTCTAAATCAAATTTGAAAACTTTCATGTATTCTTCAGCCTTTGAATGTTTCTTATGCTGCACCTTCTGCACTGTAACTGCTCACCCTTTAACTTTGCCTATTTATTTCATTTCTTAGAGCTAATTTTAATTGTGTATTTTTACATTTGATTTTAAAATTTGCTGTTTTATGTTTTCATGTTGAATTTAATGTTTTGTTTCCTGCTGTTCTTGCTCCTGTATGAAATGTGCTATACAAATAAAGCTGCCTTTCCTTTCTTCTTTTTAAAACTCAGAAGACATTTAATGTAAAAAGTTTTTATTTAAATCTTTTCAGAAGAAGCATCTGAATATAGACACTCTGTGAAGAAGATACCCAGGGTTTGATGGCTGCATCCAACTTTGAGGAAGTTTTACTTTTGCTCAACTTTTACAGAAAACCTTTGTTTTATTTTAAGGAAAATGGTCAAGAACCAGAGCAGTTACAGATATAAAAATCCAGCTGGAAATACAAACGTTTTTCTGACATGAATATGGGTGAAGTATCTATATCACGTAACAAATTCCTAATTTTAAAAAAGATATTTTAGCAGAAACGTGTTTTATAAATGACCTGCATGAATTCTGGTGAAAACATTTGCTGGTAGAAATAGATGAGCGGTTTCTAAATTGAGTCCTGAAACTCTTTTGTTCTGCTTGAAAATGCCGATTTAGAACAGAAATAATATTTAAAAATAATGAAAAACAAAACTTGAGGCAAGAAAATAAAGTACAATAATGAATAAATTAGATCAGAGGTGTAACTGTATTTTGCCTGTTGTTTCTCATTTTGCTTCCCCCACTCCCCCCCTTCACACACACACACAGTTATTGAATAACAGGCCGTTTATGAGGCAGCAATAATGAAGCTTGTGAAGTAAGGGGCTTTAAAGTGTGGCCTGACAATGGGCAGCTTGTTCTCTGGCCTTCAGGAGTGAGCTGCCTCTGAAGGAGAGACACAGATTATCTGAAGGATTTCACAAGAAGGAACTGGTTTTAGAGCCAAAACAAAGACCTGTGTTCACATTCACCTTCTTCTGAATTGTCAAGTTGCATCTGTGGCCCGTTGATTTATTGTCTAGTGTTTAATCAGGCTACAAACATGTTCTCAACAAAGAAAAATCACAGGAGAAAGTTTAGGAATAGAGCTGTGGTGAATCTATACATCAAAAATATTTATGAATTCAAGATTTGAACTTTCATATCTGCAGTTTGGACAAATCAAATGCAGAGAAACATTTGTAGTTAATATAAAAATGTATTTTATACACGGGCTTCATGCAGGTGGTAGCATTGTTACCTTGCAAGAAGGTTGCCAGTTCAAATCCCATCTGAAGGCCTTTATGCATGGAGTTAGCATTTTCTCCCCACGCATGCTGGGTTTTCTCCCACAGACCAACTAACTAAATAAACAATGCATGTCAAGTTAATTGGAGACTCAAAAATGTTTCCCTATTTGTGACTGTATCTGTGATCGACCAGAGACTTGTTCAGGGTGTCCCTCTCAGATAATGGATGAATTTTCCAAACATAAACAGTCCCGATCAAAGGTTTAAGACCACTTGAAAAATGGCCAAATACCGGTATCATATTTTGCATGATTGGATCTCAACAAGGTTCCTAAATTATCATGGGGGTTATGGAACAAGAAAGTCAAGTGGAAGACCCACAAATGATTTCACCAGCACTGAGCTGGAGGATCCAATTGACTGTCTGTCAAGACACTGGAGGATCCTCAACCCAGCTCAAGGGCATTACTGGTGCCAACTGCAGCCCCATAACCATCAGACGACATCTGAGACTGAAGGGCTTCAAAAACAAAAACATCTTCAAAGGCCTCATCTCCTTGAATGCCTCAGAACTGACTATTTGGACTTTGTGGAAGAAAGTCTTATCCTCTGATGAGAAGAAATTTAACCTTGATGGTCCTGATGGTTTCCAATGTTACTGATTCCATCTGAGTTGTTTTCTATGCACCACAGTGGAGGGGGCGCCTAATGGTCTGGGGTACTTTTTCAGGTGCAGGGGTGTCAAACGGCCACTGGCTATGTCCAGATGTTATAAAGAGCGTCCCTCATGGCTGACGGCCCTCGTCTGTGTGGTAACCACTGGGTTTTCCAACAGAACAGCGATACAGAACACAATGCCCGCAGGATAAAGGACTTCTTCCAGGAGAATAACATATCTCTTTAAGACCATCCTGCATGTTCCCTTGATTTTAATCCAGTTGAGAACCTTTGGGGGTGGATGTCAAGGGAACTTTACAAAAATGGACAACCGTTTCAGACAGTAGATGCCCTTCATGCTGCCATCTTCACCACTTGGAGGAATTATCCAACTCACCTCATGGAAACGCTTACATCAAGCATCCATCCATCTATCTTATCTGGGGTCGGGTCACAGGGGCAGCAGCCTAAGCATAGAGGCCCAGACTTCCCTCTCCCCAGCCACTTGGGCCAGCTCCTTTGGGGGAATCCCAAGGCATCCCCTGGCCAGCCGAGAAACATAGTCCCTCCATTGTGTCCTGGGTCTTCCCTTGGGTCTCCTACCGGTTGGACATGACCAGAAAACCTCTCCGTGGAGGCGTCCAGGAGGCATCCTAACCAGGTGCCTGAGCCACCTCAACTGGCTCCTCTCAATGCACACATGAAGAATGCTGCAACAATTTTTTAAGTGATCAACAGCAACAGTAAAGCTACTCATTACCAAGTTCATGTTTGGAACTTTGATTTCTGTTTTGGGGAAGGGGGTTAAGGCTTTATTTTTTGGAGGTTTGGTCTTAAACTTTTGATCAGCTGTAAAACAGCCTGTTTAAGTGTTGTTTTCAATAAATTGCTGCTCAGCAAATGTTTGGTCTCCCTCCCATTTCTTCTTCTTGCAGGTTGAAGATCTTCTTGGGACCTTATGATCCAACCACACAAAATATGATTTTTGGCCATTTTTCAAGTGGTCTTAAACTTTTGATCATGGCTGTATGACATTACGAATCCAGTTTTTCATTATATGACTCACTTCAGCTTCTGTGGATTTGTATCATTTTATCAGGTGTCCATCAGGACGGCAGGGCCTGCCATCAAAGAGTGCCGTCTTTGTTATCAGTTTTTTATCTATCTGACTTTTCTTCACTGATAACGGAGAACTGTGTGTGTGCCAGCAGTAATAAACGTGGCCCTGTCTGAGTTTACCTGTTCATACTGCTAAAGGCAACAGAAAACACCAAAACACCTCTGAGACAAATCTGCCTCACTCTGAACATTTAAACTGTTTATTGGTGTGTGTTTATTTCTCAAAACAGATATGAAGACTTTTCTTTTGATAACGTTTGAATGTTTTATTTTTACTGCTGTAAAGATACAAAAGATTATTCACCTGAAACTGAGGTATTTGAGGTCGTTTTCTGACATGGAGACACCTGGGAGCATCCCGCCTCACACTTCAGCAAGTTTGTTGTGATTCATTGCTGGTTAGTAGAATTGTATCCTTAAGAAGACTAAAACCACACAGCAGCACGACATTTGCCCCCAGAACTTTACTAAACCACCCAAATTACAGAAGAAACATTGGAAAATTTACTTAAAATACATGGTGATCTTCTTACCTCAACAACACCAGATCTCAGAGTTGCTGCTTATAAAGATGTATAAGAATATCTATAAATAAAACTATTTGAGCAAAAAATAGAACTATAGCCAGAAGAAACTGTATTAAAGGTGCATAAAACTCAATCTTTGCTCAGACCTCCAGTCTGGTCTGATCAGAAAGGCACTGCAGATAATAAATATCTCAGTCGTTTCATCACTTGAACAGTCTGTTCCAGAAGGACACGAAAGCGGTGGAGTTAAAGGCACCGATGAATATGAGGAGCAGAAGATAAAGACTCATCATGATGGCAAAATGGTGTCTAAGGAGCCACGACCTGCTGCGGGAATTCCTGTTGAAGAAAAGAATAAATAACAAAATGAACAACCTTTATAGGCCTCTTTGTTTGACTCTTTATGTTTTCTACAAAATAGATCTTAAATACAGATTTATTTGTTGATCACTTTTAGTAAAGCAGCAAAAAACAAGTTAAAATATTTATTGTCCCGGAAACTATGGAGCATAAAATTGATCTGGAGGTTTCTTTAAAGGAGTCATCACCTGAAATTTTCACTTTTCCACTTGAAGAAAATGTCTATAATGGCTTCCTAATGATTTTTCACTGGCTGAGAAGCCAATATTTAACATTGAAGCGTTTGTTTAATCTTGCCTTCTTCAACCAGCTCACATGCACCCCACGAGCACGCGCATTCCAAAACGAGAACTTGAGCTCTGGCCCTATATGCCGACACAAAGGTAGAATATAAACAAATATGAACCAGCAGCGAACAAACCAGCACAACAAAGCTCATTTTAGAACGTGAAACGCATAAATTATGTCTTACCGTTGAGGACTCATGTTATAATCCGTGTTATGGGAGACAAAACTCCGATCGGTTTGTGTATTCCATCGTCACAACAGCATAAGAGCCAATGCCTGGCTGTTAGCTTGCTTTGTCCCAACTCAACAACAAGCGAGGGCGCCATTACGCGTGAGGCAAGGCGAGGGCTCGTACATACACGGTTGGATCCCGTAGGTCACTGCCAGGTCGGGTTCAGCTATAACTTTTGTAATTTTGGAGCAAGACGCTGAAGCTGCGTCCTGCTTCCTTCCACCAATCAACGCGCCCCTCAGTCCCGCGCTCTCGTCCGAGACAGCCGAAATATCATGTGTGTGTGATCTTGCGAGAAAATATGCCCTTTACAAAAAAGGATCAAAAAAGCACATTTTTAATTTCTTTTTCCAATACAATTTATTTTAATGGTCTAAAAGACTATAATAGGACGTACAGATCCACGGTATTACAGGTGATGACTCCTTTAAAGGTGTGGAACACTGAAAAAACATTTTTTAATTATTATTTCTGATTATAATCAGTCACTGAGTTTTTCATGTAGGCTAAACATGAAAATAGTCTTCTACACCTATCTCCTACATTAGCTTCTGATAAAAAACGCTAGGATTTGAAAATCCTGACAGATCTACATCACACTGTCACTTAACATTCATGGACTCACCCATCTTGGCTCATAACGGGGAAGGTTGTTGTTGGTTAACGTCCAGGAAACCGCAGAGAAAGTCTCAGCTGGTAGAAGCTAACTGTTAGCATTAGCAACTCCACCACACGGCAGAACTCCTTCAAGCTTGTGTTATTTGTGGAGATAAAACATCAACGTTGCAGAGCAAATGGAGTCAGGGGCAGAGTCATGTTGCTGTTGGTCAATCAGAGGCGACATATCCAAATATCAGGAAATAAGAGTCCAAATACTATCTGAAGTTCAGCTCTGATGTGACTCACTTCTAGTTCCTGAAACTGGTGCACCGGAGTTTTGTTTCCCGTACGACATACAAGACATTCATTCCTACTAGAGACCACCACAAATGTATTAACTAAACGAGTGAACCACACCTTTAAAAATGAAACTTAGCTAAGCTGTTAAAGAGGTTACCACTACAGATACATGACAAATAGGATTTGTGCATTTGATCCGAGTGATTCCTACCTGGACAGGTGTTTCCCTTGAGAGTATACAAGAAGATATTTGACTCGCAAAAGCTGATTGTTGGTGACTATAAAATATTTCTGCGGTACATCACCACCCTCACTGTTCCTCGCACGCGAGCGCTGCCTATCGATGATATCGGAATCTGAAACAAATAAAGAGGAGACTTTAACAAATAGTGAGATGAGAGTGGCTGTCTATGTGTCACAGTATCCAACAAACCTTTTTTCTTCACTTGGCACTTAACATCAGGATGATCGATGACTTCACACAAGGCCACGCAGCTGAGCAATGGACCCAGGATGCTTTCTCTCCAGCCGCTGCCCTGGGGACTGTAGAGTAGAGCCATGCTGAGGTCACTAGTGAGGTAGGTCCCTTCTCCAAAAACTGAGTTCTACAAAAATTGAGTCAGAAAGAACAAATGTTAGTTTGTATGAAAGAAATTTCGATACCTGTCTTGCAGAAGTGACGATCTGCTTGTTTTAACATCTATTTTAAAGTATAACTCCATAGGGAACACAACTCGTATTTTCCTCTGCTTACCTTGTTGAGGTGACAGTGCAGCCCGTTGTGAATGATTGAGTGAAAGTTCTCCAGTCGGCTCCCATGGAATGCATAGAAGACCTCTCGCCCTTCTCTAGTCTTCTCAAACCTGGTGTTCAGGTGATCCGAGTACTCCAGCTCAAACAGGAAGTCGGGCGGAGGTGCAGAAGTACGTTCATTTTCCGTCAGGTTACAAAGTTTGGCATACTAGAGAATATATTAAAAAAAATTAACAAAATTGCAAGTAGACTGCAGGGCACAGATTATCCTTTGTACCTCATCCCTTTCCAGCGTGTTTACAGCAATGTTTTTTGAGGACAGGATCCAGTGTACAAGAGCCAGATGATGAACTCCCTCTCCAGGTCGTAGTCTCACCAGATCTCTCACACCAGGCAAGGAGTGAACATCTGCCAACTAAAAACCACAACTTAAAAGAAAAAAACATACTAACGCACAAAAATTATTATCACAGGTTCATGTTTGTATTATAAATCAAATGTACAATACTAATGAAAATGTTTCATATTTAGTATTGGACAGATGACATATAAACAGCACATTACTGCCACCAAGTGTCTGTGTGTCATGCTATTCCCCAGATAAGGTGCATGTGCACTCTGTAATGTAAACAAAGTCAGATGAAAATTACTGAGTTGTTAAACATCTTCGATCATAAAAAAATATCAAGGCTTCTAAAAGTATGACTATGTTTGACATGTTGGCGTCTGAAAATGATCTCTACAGCTCTTACCAAATCCTCAAAGTCCTTGTGTATCTTAAAACTTATGTATCGAGGAGGGAAGGGTCTGAGCAAAGAGTCCCTCTTGTAGTTCTGTGCAGCAGCAACAAACAGGCTGCAGCGGAGGTCAGCAGCTACTGGGTCTCTGTGCAGACAGGAGCTCACCAGCTCCCTGACAGCTTCAGGTGGCAGCGGAGGCTGCATTCCCAACACTAAAGACTAGAGAAAACCATATGTCACGTCAGACAAATACAAAGTAACATGGCAACAATGAACAACTGGAGCCAACATGAGGAGAAACTTATAAGCCTGAACCTTTAGGTTTATCAAAACCTTTTGTTTTTGACAAAAATTATCTTACATTTTGCTTGTCCAAAATCAAACAAAAAACAAAAAGTAGTAAATTGTTAAAGTCAATAAAGATGAAGCCATGGTCGCAGTTGAACTTTGTTTATTTTACGGGAGATCTTGTTGAAAGAAATATAAAACTTTCCATAATAACAGATGGTCACTGGCTACCCAACAGTTTAACTTTATTGTACCTTCAGTGACCAACATAGATACACATGCTGACATAAAAATACAAAACTCATGTTTTAACGCTGCCATTAAGTCATGCGTTTAAATAGCTGCTGTGCCTCTAAAGTGGCTAGTTTTAAAGAAGCTAACATTAGCTGTGACAAAAATATCCGTTGACCTGTAACCTTATATACTACATAATAAAACACCTGTTTTCTAATTTCTGGAAAATTAAAGTAAGACTCGTATTTTCACAACAATTAAAAAATGAACTATCCTACCTTCTTTCTGACTCAACTCATATCACTACAATGCGTGAAAATGCTAACATTACGCTAGCCTAGCATAAGTCCCGCTGCGTTCAATGACAGTACAAACCTCGGAATTTTCCTATTCATCCGACTTGAATTAGAGGTCAAAATTTAACAAAAGTCCTTGAGACATAACACAATAACAGAAAATCAAAAGTTTCAGCAATGTAAAAACTCATCTGGTTAAAAAAATCGCTCATACAGTTGAGTAATTATTTGAACGACCACACCGAGGAAGCACAAAGTTTAATATTACGATAACGTAAAATGCAGCACACGTGATACAGTAACAACTGGTGACGTAAAGACGTAAGATTCACGTGAAAACTGCATTAATTACTTTTATTTAATTAAAAAGAGTGACAATACACATTAATTTAAAAAACAAATTATAAATAATTATAACTAAATTCTAGTCTAGTTTTCTAATCTAAAATATATTATTTTAAAGGGAGTATTTAATTTGTTGGCAACCATCAGATATGAGTCCTATAGGTCAATCAATCAATCAATCAATCAATCAATCAATCAATCAATCAAATTTTATTTATATAGTGCCTTCGACTACCTACATCAAAATCATAGAAAAAGAAAGACAAGCAACCATAAAACAGCATAAAACAGATCAATTTAAAATAATTAAAAACACAGGCAATAAGGGCCACGAATCGTATTACATAAAGGCCAAGTGATAAAAGTGAGTCTTCAAGCACTCTTAAAGGCATACTATGCAAATTTTTCATATTTTTAAATCATTTTCTTGAGTCAGTATGTGCTAAAATGACCCTTTAAAGCAGGGTTTCTCAACCCTGGTCCTTAGCGCCCCCCTGTCCTGCATGTTTTCCATGTCTCTGCTTTAGCACACCTGATTTACATATTTGCATTGCATCTTCAGGAGGACATCAAGTGCTGCAGAAGCCTGTTAATCACTCACTCATTTGTGTCAGGTGTGGCAGCAGAGAAACACTGATATATGAAAGGGCAACATGGAAAACATGCAGGGCAGGGGGGAGCTGAGGACCAGGGTTGAGAAACACTGCTTTACAGGGTTAATGAAATGTCACTCAGACCCCCACCGCCCCCTGTGGCCAGAATACCGCACTTGCAACTTCAGAGTGGCGTGCCAGCCCCTGTTGGACTTAGTAATGTGGAGCTGACATGCCTGGTGCTGCAGTCTGCTTCCAGCATGTTTCCTGCATGTTTTAGATCATGAACACAGTTGATTTGTTTGATTTAGTGATGAACTGCTCCTGTAGACACTAATGAAGGCTGAGGAGACATTTCAGCAGTTATTAAGGTGTTAAAAAGATGAACGCACAGCAAGGAGATAAGTTTTACTTTTGCTTTCACTAACGGAACACTAGAGGAGGATAAAACCAAGCCAAAACTGCATAGTATACCTTTAAAAACCTGAAGTGATGGAGATTGTTTTATAGCAAGCGGCAACTCATTCAAAAGAGTAGGGGCTAGAACCAAAAAAGCCCAATCACCACTAGTCCTATAGAGTGTGGGATAATCAGTAACTCCTGCTCAGCAGAGCGAAGAGATCATGAAGAGATGTGCCATTTTAACAACACAGCCAGATTTGGAGGAGCACCATCCTGTAGCAAGATCTTAAATTTAGCCCAATAACACACGGGAAGCCAGTGCAGCGAGGCCAGTATGGGGTAATATGTTCTTCCCCCCCGTCCCAGTTAAACTTCTAGCTGCCGAGTTCTGGACCAATTGCAGCCGTCTCAGTGCTGTCTGACTCAGTGCAGCATGAAGCATATTACAATAATCAAGCCTGGATAGGACAAATACATGAAGTACAGACTCAAGATTCTGGACAACATGGGCTGACCCCTAGCCTGGCAAGCCATCCTATATATGTGTATATACAAACTCTGCAAAGCAAGAATTGGTCTAGTTCACTAGGCTAGCTGACCCCTGCACTTCATACTCTCACAACACCCGTAAATATAAGGACCTCCTTATTAACCAAACCCTCTGTCAGGAATCTTGTAGGGCTTTCACATCTGGGTCAGCACGGCCCAGCCCTGGTAGGTTAATTGTGTTCACATCTGGGTAATCTGTGTGTTTTCCATGCTCAGCTGACAGTGTTTTTTGGACCTGCTCTCATGCGGTCAGCTTTGTGTAAAGCCGACCCAACGCACCTACTAACGATTGATGTGCCAGTTGAAGTTCACGCCTACCTATAGAGGGAGCTTCTGATTTGTGGGTAGAATCAGCCAGCAGCGGCTTCCCACATGTGTGATTTATTATCAGTCTGGATGCCATGGAGTAAACATCTTCTCTCACCCTCTGCTCAGAACCACTGCTCCTGCCGTGGCAGCGTGAAGACAGACTGCTGTGAGGAGCCACACTGCACTCTCAGTGAGATAGTAGGATACAGTATGCTTCATATCAGAGTCTCCAAAAGCAACAATGCTCACGGCTGCCTTTGTTTACTAACTTAAGGAGAACACTGCAGACTTCTCTACGTGTCTTTTGCCTCGCCCACATGCTCGGAGATTTCCGAGTTCCTGAGAAGGCTGTGTGAACAAAACCTAGCCACGCTGGGGCGGCCCGATGCTACCAAGACCGGACCGGGCCAGGTCAGATGTGAAGATGCCATTGGACTCAAAATGTGACGACGCCGGTGTAACTAAAAGGTCTGAGGGACAAAGTCTGTCAGAAACCAAAGGTTTCAGGAAAAACTCTGTTAGACAAAAATACTTTTTTTTACACTTTTTCTGAGACCTTTTTTTCCTGATAAACCTTTTCCTGCAGACCTTTTTGTCTGATGCTATTTAATCAGACGTCTGATGGGTTTTTGAATGAAAACTGATGTTTTTTTTTCTCTATGGTCTAACACATGAGACCTGAGGATGTCCTAAAATGTACACCGTATTGTCATCTTTTTGTAAGACATGGCACTTGTTCCTTTGTCTTCCACTTGCAATCTTTTTTATTTACGTTCTAACTACGCACAGTTTAATATCATAGTCAGGTTCAATGAATAAAAATGAGTGAATAATCAGCCAAATCCAAATGTGCAAACCTTGATTTGGTCAGAAACGATGGAATAGCTGTGCTAAGATGCAGCCAATCAGCTCGCCTCTTCGATGGAGCACGGATGAGAGAGGCGTTGCTTAGTAAAACGTTCCTCGTTTCTGATTGGTCGACTTGAGCTCGCAGCAAATTCCTTGTTGTTTTTCAGGAGCCGCTGTCCTCCCGCGCGGGTACAACCCAGCAGAGGGGGGTATGTGCGTAAAGAAAAGACCTCACGTCACGTGACCACCTCTGACTCCCAAACCCATCATCCGAGAGGAATAACGGCACATATTTGTCCGAGCAGCGGCCTGTTTGATTCCTTCCACCTGCCTCTTTTTAAAGCGAGACAAACCCATAAGATGCTATTCAAACGAACAGAAGGATTCTAGCGTCATCCTCGGACTGAACGGGAGGTAAGGCGTGAAAATCACTGCAATTTCATTCATTACAACCCAGCTTCAGAGAGGATGCGAATCAAAAAGGATAAAAGCTAAGACGTGAAGCCTCGAAATGTGTTAGGCGATGAGTTTTATGGATGGAGGAGAGACACCGATGGCACCGTGACGCACAGGCTGAAGGACGCCTCTCCATCGCCTGTGATCACGATGCACCGCGTCCTGCTGCTGCATCACTACCACCCGCCGAAAGGTGCACATTTTATCCTGGTTGAGCCAAATATGCACAAAAACCCTCCATCGGTGCGTTTTGTGCAGCTATTATACGTGCCAGACAGAAAAATGCCCTTCAAACTCCATCATATACATCCACCATGATGCACAGCCAGGGAAGGCATCCGGGTTATGAATCTCAGCCTACCGAAATTTATCAGTCAGCTGGACTATTTATAGCCTAAACTATAAACTCTTGGCCTGTTTTTTCGTCTATAGCCATATTTATTTTTTAGGTCCATGCTCCAAAGATCTCACATATTTAAGCTTTAAAGAAATATTTAGGCTATCCCTGTTTTGTGCTGGATGATGGGTGGATGCTCACACACAGCATGGTTCCAGTATGAATTGAGTTATATGAGGATTTTATAGTATATATGAGTCATTTTATGGCAGACAAGTGTGCTGAGGCCTGGATGGGCTGTGCCCTGATGCTACAGGAAGTGTGGTGTTTACTGGGTCATTTTCTCTCCACAGTTTGGCTTTTAAGGCAGCTGATATCGAAGTTTGTACATCTGATTACGAGAGTGGAAGAAGTCTGAGCAGCGATCATGGCTGGTAAGCTTTCCTTCCTGTTTTTTTTACAGCTTTATCATTAAAGGAACATAATTTATAAAACCTTAAGTGCCACTCAGATCTGTTTATGTGTGATATTTTTATTCTCTCTCCCTGTGCTAGAAAACAACTTTCCTCCCCTGCCTCGGTTCATCCCCCTCAAGCCATGTTTTTATCAGGACTTCAATGAAATCCCAGACCAGCGGCGCACCATGTGCAAGAGGCTTTACTACCTCTGGATCTGTGAGTGCTCCTGCAGGGAGGAGAGGACTAGCACATGCTGTAGCTAATGAAATGTCATTTATGTTCTAATGAATGGAGGACATGAGGATGTCTCCTCAACATGAGGAGATCTGACTAAAAACAAAGCAAGACAATTACTTTTTAAGTCTGTTTTAAATTCTAATGTGCAGCTTAAAAACTGAGAAAAATTTGGATGACCAGTTTGGTACGTTTTTGCACAACAAGCTTTTCCTGAATCTAAAGCAGAAGTTGATCGGATCTATTTTATTTAAAATTATAATGGAAAAGGTTTGTAGCTTATTCAAATATTTTTCTATTTTTTTGGTCTTGCAAGAAAGAAAAGATGGCAAATGTCACATTTTGACCATCATTAAACATGATCAGTTTTTTCTGGCCCTAAATGAGGGGTCTGCATCCTTTCATTGAAGTAGAGAATAGATTTTTTTACAAATAAATATATAACTGATAACGTATGAAAAGAAAGTTTTATTTTTATGAGTTCAATGGTCAGAAACTCCCTTGAAAAAGCATTAAAATGTGTCTAATGAAGATAACTGTTGGTGAGTTTTACATGATTACAATAAAGAGGACCTGTAACAACGTCTTTAGTTTAGTTAGTTAATCTAACGCTGAATGATTTGACTCATCAGATCAATGATCAAACCCCGCTGCATTATGACTAACAGGTTGATCATGGTTTTTTGTTTGCAGCCTCATGTGACGGTGTCTGTTTTTGTGACGTTGACAGTGAACTCTGCCACGCTCGCCGTTAATCTGATTGGCTGCCTGGCCTGGATGTGTGGAGGTGGAGGAGCCACCAACTTTGGCATGGCCTTCCTCTGGCTCATCCTCTTCACTCCATGTTCCTATGTGTGCTGGTTTAGGCCCATCTACAAGGCATTCAAGTAAGCACTTTTCCCTCTAAAGGGGTTAGGGTTAAGTTTAGGGTTAGGGTTAAGCATGCACGCACCACTGATCGGTCTGATTCTTCCCTCCGCACAGGACCGACAGCTCGTTCAACTTCATGGCTTTCTTCTTCGTCTTCATGGCTCAGGTGGTGATAAGTATCATCCAAACCGTTGGCATCCCAGGATGGGGAGTCTGGTAAGTGACTCCAGTGGTCTAGCCCCAGTAACACACACTCTGTGTTGTTTGGTATTGCACATGAAAGCATCTTAGATTTCTATGCTTTTTAACTTTTTAGTGTTTGGTATATGTGCTGTAATTCCCTCTCAGCGACCAACGCATCAAATTTATCTCAATATCTAAAAAACTGACTGCGTTATAGCCGTGTTTATGTTTACTAAGGCTGATTAGCTATGGCAGTCAACCGTAATATGGTTAACTCCAAACGTTTATCAGTTACAGACATACATCCAGTGGTTATTGTTTGAAAATTTCAATAAATTCTGTCTTTTATTTCATGAGATATTTTTTGCCAACATACCAATTATGTTGACTCCTACTTTTAACCCCTAAATAAGATACAAAAATAATTTAAACTTTTTTAAATAAAATGTCTTATTTCTTGCCTAATATTATTAAAAAAACTATATAATAAATAATTTTATCTTATTTTTTAATCATACAGTAAAGGATTTGAATTGGCCCTTGCAACCTGTAGATCGCCTGTAAAGCGCTTTGAGTTGCCTTCGGGTAGGAAATGCGCCTTGCCTAGATCCTCCACCAGAGGGCAGTAGACTGTATAGGACTGGATATGGCGGGTTTTGATGAAGGTACTAATCCTGAAACACCTTGTGGACGTGGATTGATGGTAAACTGAGACAATAGTCTACAAGGGGATAATGCTAACTTTTACGCAGGCAAAAACATTATAGCCCACCTTTAGCCTTTCAGCAATAACCACTGATATGCTATCCACCCGCTGTTGGGTGCACGTGGATACTTTACGATATTGTGGTGTTTGATGACTCCATTGTACCTTCCCTCAGCGGCTGGCTGGCTACCATCACCTTCTTCAGCACAAACATCGGCTCAGCTGTTGTGATGCTGATTCCCACCATCATGTTCACTGCAGTGGCCGTGCTCTCCTTCGTCGCTCTCTCAAAGGTGATTTATTAAAGTTCAGCTCAACTGAAATGGGACAAAAATGTTTAAGCTGCATGAGTCAAAAAACTGCATGAGTCAAATAACTGTTTGTATTGTGTATTTTCCAGGTTCACAACTTCTACCGTGGCAGCGGTGGGAGTCTAGGTAAAGCCCAGGAGGAGTGGGCCACGGGGGCCTGGAAGAACCCACATGTCCAACAAGCAGCCCAGCAGGCGGCGATGGGAGCCGCACAGGGGGCCATGCAGCAGAACCAGTACTCAGCAGCTCCCACCTACAACTACGACGACCCGATGTAGGACAGAGGAGGGGGTCAGGCAGCAGAGTGGGAGAGCTAAAAAGGGATCAATTAACAAACACAACCCAGAATTAGGTGCCCTTCATATTATCACAGTACAAGCTGAATTTAAACAGAAAAACGCAGGAAAAAGAAAGGTGGAAATGTACTTTTGATGACATTTGACTCACAGGATTAAATAACTTACTGAAATTTGAGATAGGATAAAATAACTTGAGCTGACTCACGCATAAATCAACAAACAGTTGTCAAAACAAGCTGCTGTTTCACTGCGTACGTTCAGCTCCCTGATGTGTTTATTTCTGATATTACAGAACTAAAATTAATCCCTCAGCTTCATCAGTTCCTTCAGGTTCATTTGTGTCTTTTAATGCATCACTTTTAAAACCTTTAAGGTGCTGGAACAGCTACATCGTTCAAATTGTTTTGTTGCTTGTTGCTTTGACGCTCACAAAATGGCTAATAGTTCACATAAATACGTGTCAAGAAAACCTTTAAGAATAACCTCCCGTTCTAGGAATAGTTCTTCACACAGTTATCCAGTTTTTTGATAGATGGCAAACGCTTCCTCTAGCAGCTGGTTATATCGTCTGGTTCTGGTTTTTTGCGCGTTTCATTTCTTGATGCTAAGCTAAGCTGCTAGCGATCGTTTCTTATTTATTCTACATTCATGCTGAAAATAAAAATTGTGATTCTGACCACTCCCTAAAGTTTAGGGACTATTAAAGCTTACGTTTTATTATTTTAATTACTTACAATCATTACGTTTATTGTTGTGTGTGTGATTTTTATAAAAATTTGTTAGCATTAGCAGTTTTGGTTAGGGTTAGGTTTTTAGGTTAGATTAGTTTTTTTTTACATTCTCAGGAAAAATGTGTTTTAAGCCCTTAAAATGTTAACTTATTGGTGTTTTGTCTTTGTTTGCTCCTTTTTATCCACTAAATAATTTTTTTCTTCATTTATTTTTACTGCTCATAAGAGCAGGCTGATTTTTTTTTGGTAATATTACATTTTTAAACTGAAGCACACACAGCATTTGGGGATTAATATTTATTGGAAAAACATTCCAAATCAGTGTTGTAAAGGTGTAAAAGCAACAGAAAACCAAAACAGCTGCAGGTTGGACAAAGTGAATCATTTTTGTTGTCGATGGTCGAAGCTTTGCGTTGTGTGATGGGTGTTTCCCGTTCCCTTTGGAATATTCTCCCACTGCCCCCTTCGTGTAAATGCTTCAACATGTTTCTGAAGTTC